>PVJC01001122.1:70161-100932 GCA_004026665.1 Murina feae | reverse complement strand
CCCCACTGCTCACCTCCTCACCTCCAACTGGCCCCCCTGCTGGTCTGCTCACCCACAGCTGTCCCAACCCCTCACTGGACTGATCACCCACAACTGCCCTCCCCTATTGGCCTCTAACCGCCTCTACCTCGGCCCCACCACCATGGCTTTGTGCAAAAAAACGTCCAGAAGGTCTCCTGGAAGATCTCCCAGTCTAATTAGCATATTACCCTTTTATTAGTATAGATAGAGGTCTGGTGCATGGGTGAGGGCCAGCTGGTTTGCCCTGAATGGTGTTGCAGATCAGGGTGGGGGTTTCTGTGGGGCAGCTTGGGCAAGGGGCCTGTGGTCGTTTGCAGGTCTGCCATGACCCATGGGGGGAGGGTCCCTGCTGGGGGGCGTGGCAAGCCTGCGTGAGGAGCTGAGGGCTGTTTTCAAGCTGGTCACACCCCCTTTAGTGTGGGGGTTTCCGCTGGGGTGCCTGGCCAACCTGGGTTAGGGGTTGATGGCTGTTTGCAGACTGGCCATATCCCCCAGCGGGACCCTCAGCCCATGGGTGTGTGGGAAGCCTGGGTGTGGGGCTGAGGGCCGTTTTCAGGCTGGTCACGCCCTCTGGTGACCCAGGCTCCCAGCTCCTCCTTTTTTCCCAACCATACCTTGAACAGAGGCCAGGGCTGGCGGGAAGCTTGGCTTCCTCTGTCGCCAGGAGCAACCTAAGACTCCTACTCGTTCCAGCTCTGTGTCAGCCACCATCTTCAGTTGTCTCAGTCTTTGCTCCATGCCTGTGTATGCAAATTAACCCCCATATTTGTTGGGTTAATTTGCATACTCATCCTGATTGGCTGTTGGGTGTAGCGGAGTGACACCAATTTGCATGTTTCTCTTTTATTAGTGTAGATCTTGCTTTCTCTTTTATTGTTTATATTAGAAATTTTAATGTCCTATATAATAAAAGGGTAATATGCAAATTGACCCTAACAGCAGAACCAATGGGAATGACTGGTCACTATGACACACACTGACCATCAGGGAGCAGATGCTCAATGCAGGAGCTGCCCTCTGGTGGTCAGTGCACTCCCACAGGGGGAGCTCTGCTGCCAGCACAGCGGTGATGGTGGGAGTCTCTCCCGTCTCCTCAGCAGCGCTAAGGATGTCCGACTGTAGCTTAGGCCTGCTCCCCGCTAGCAAGTGGACATACCCTGAGGGCTCCCGGGCTGCCAGAGGGATGTTTGACTGCCAGCTTAGGCCCATTCCCCTGGGGAACATCCCCTGATGGGACCCAGACTGCGAGAGGGCACAGGCTGGTGCTAAGAGAACCCCTGAGTGCACAAATTTTTGTGCACCAGGCCTCTAGTAGCTTTCAAGTTAATGTACTTATCTTTTACTCAATAGTAGGGTGACCTTTGAATGTATTCATTCTAATTGTTTTTCAGTTGCACTATATGCTATTATTGCTCAGTGTTACTATTTCTATGTTCCTTTTTTAAAATTCCATAAGTCAGATATTATTACTTAACTTTTTTTTTTCTCATTTCGCTAGACATTGGCACTAATTTTTCCTCCTGAAGCATTTATTTTATAAGCTCTCTCAGTGAGCTTTTTATTTACTTACTAGGGGCCCGGTGCACGAAATTCGTGCACGGGGGGAGGGTGGGAGTCCCTCAGCCCAGCCTACCCCCTCTCACAGTCTGGAACCCCTTAGTGGATGTCCTGTGATGCCCTCAGTCTGCCAGGCGCCTTTTGTATGTGTGTGTGTGTGTGTGTGTGTGTTGCCACTGGGGACCTGCCCCCAGTCGCATCTGAGGCTCAGAGCAGTCCTCCTGTGTGTCTACCTGCTGGGGGCCTGCCCCCAGGCTTGGAGCAGGCACCCCCTCTATGTTGATCTCTCAGACTCTTGCCCTCCCCTGCATGTTGTTCTCTTTTTTGAGCTGTGGCCAGGGCTGGGTGCTGCCTGCCTCCCAAGCTTGCCTACTGCCCCTCTTCCTCCAGCCACCAGAAAGCAGAGAAAACCCTGCCTTGTGGTCAGGCCAGCCTTTTCCTGCTCCCTGATCCCCGGAAGGGACCTGGGGAGCCGCCAAGCAGGCCCCCAGCCCTCAAGAGCTTGCTTTCCCGCTCCCCAGTGCCCCCCAAAGGGCCTGGGGAGCCAACAAGCAGGCCGCCGACTCTTTCCCACTCACCAGTCCCCTGCTGCCTTCCTTTCCCACTCCCCGGTGCCGCCAAGGCCGTCTGGGGAGCCACCAAGCAGGACCCCGGTCCCTGCAGCTTTGCTTTCCTGCTCCCTGGTGCCCTGCAAAGGGTCTGGGCAGCCGCCAAGCAGGCCGACTCCCCGACGCCTCTTTCCCACTCACCGGTACCCTGCTGCCTTGCTTTCCCGCTTCCTGGTGACCTGCAAGGGGCCTGGGAAGCCACCAAACAGGCCGCTGACCCCCCCCCCCCCCCCGCCGCCTCTTTCCCATTCCCTGATGCCCCTCAAAGGGCCTGGGCAGCCAGCAAGCAAGCTGCCGCCTCTTTCCCGCTCCTCAGTGCCCCGCAAAGGGCCTGGGCAGCCGCCAAGCAGGCCCCCGGCCTCCACCGCCTCTTTCCCACTCCCTGGTGCCCCGCAAAGGGCCTGGGGAGCCGCGAAGCAGGCCGCCAACCCTGCCGCCTCTTTCCCACTCACGGGTCCTGGGTCCTGCGCTGTTCCGCCCTGCAGCCGCTCTGTGCACTCGGGAGGTCCCTCAGCCCCGCCTGTGCCCTCTCACAGTCTGAGACCCCTCTGGGGATGTCCACCTGCTGGTGTGCATGACCAGGCTGGGTGAGGGGCTGATGGCTGTCTCCAGGCTGGCCAAGCTCCCCAAGAACGTCCCTCACCCCATTGGGTTGTGGCCAGCGTGGGTGACGGGCTGATTGGTGCTTTCAGGCTTTAAGGCTGCCCACAGCTCCCATTGAGCCAATGTCCCAGCAAGGCTGGCTGGACGCAGGTTTTCTGAGGTTTGTTTATCTTCTATAATTGATGCTGTTCCTTTAAGCCGGCCTACTAATGAAGCCTCCTCTCTGCTTCGCCTGAAACAATGTTACTTAGTGGTTAAGCCGGGCCTGCTGTTCCCTTCAGCTCCCAAGGATTTTATGATTGTTATTTTGTTGCAAAAATGTGTTTTGCTTGAGCCAGTTTAAGCGGGAGCGGGCAGCAGTTTCACTTTCACTCCTGCTGCAATGGAAGCTGCCGTTTACTCAGGTCTGTGAGTGGCGGCCTCCATGTTGGCTGGGCTAATTTGCATACAGTTGCTCTTATTGGCTGGTGGGTGTGGCTTACCTCGTCTCGCAAAAACGGTTAATTTCAATATTACGCTTTTATTAGTTAAGATTTTTAAGTAAATTCTCTAAATTTTGTCTTCAAAGATAGTTTTACTGGTTATATAGTTTAAGACTGACAGTTATTTTCTCTTAGCACTTTGAAAATATTCCAGTCATCTGGCTTCCATTATTGCTATTAAGTCAGCTGTCTGTTGAATTGTCCTTTCTTTATAGGTAAGCTGTGTTCTTCATATAGCTGATTTTAAGATCTTTGTCTTTGGTATGCACTTTTACTATAGTGTGGGTGGTGTGGATTACTATTTATTGAGCTTTCATAAAACGAATACTCTTTTTAAAGGATAAGTTAGAAAATTCTCAGCATATGTATCTTTGAATATTGCCCCTTCTTTTATAGGGCAATTCTTTCCATCTCCACCAAATTTACCTTTTCATTCAAGGTTTTATCTTTCAAGATCTTGGCTTTATGCAGAATCTCCCAATTTACCTTTCAACTATTAATACTCATTTATTTATATAAAAAGTAAATCCTCTATTACATTTATACTTCATATTGTTTCTTGAGATTTACATTTTTATATACTCTTTTCTATTGACATGATATAAACTCATAGACTTTGACAGAGTTAATTTGTTATAGTTACTTTAATTATTAACCTCATTTTTTTTCTTCTTTCCCCCTTTCTTTGCTCAAATTATAACTTGGCAAGTGGAAGCCTCCTCATTTCTTATGCCTCTTATATTCTTCTTTTTTGGTAAAAATAGGATTTCCCAGAACCATGAAGACTTTTCTTATTTGAATACATAGGATTGACCTACTTTCAAGGAGTACTAGTTCCTTTTAGTGAAGAATGCTATTAGAGATGAAAATATGAGTGCTAGGTGTAGATATGAGCTTTGTTGATGTTCAGATGTGCTATTGCTTTCAATTGGACCATTTTAAGGGACTGAGCTGAAAAAGGATTTTCTTTACCAGGTCATATTGATCTTTCCAATTTAACACGTTTCTGTACTCTACCTTTTAAAAGTATGTGGTTTTCTTAGCCCCTAATTGCTACATTAGCTAGCAAGAACTTTAAACTTTAAAAGTAGAATAAGACAGCCCTAGCCAGTTTGGCTCAGTGAATAGAGTGTCAGTCTGGGAACCAAAGGGTCCTGGGTTCGAGTCCGCTCAAGTGCATGTACATTGGTTGCAGGCGGCTCATTGGCAGGAGGTAACCAATCGATGTGTTTCTCTCACATCGATATTTCTCTGTCTTTCCCTCTCACTTCTACTCTCCCTAAAAAAATCCAATGGAAAAATATCCTCAGGTGAGGATTAATAACAACAACAACAAAAAGATAGAATAAAATAGTTCCTACTTAAATATCAGTTCTCTCTTTAAGGTCATCAGATAATCTTCTTAAAGTCTTTTTCAATTAATTTAATTATTTTCTTTTAAGAGAAATAGTAAAAGGAATATTGGATTTAGAGACAGAAAACTTAAATTCTAATCCTAATCTCATAGCTAAATGGCATTGTGTAAGTAAATTAACACGTTAAGCACCCAGCCTGTTTTGTCTTCCGGACGGAAAGTACAGTGTTAGTCACCAGTGACTGGGCACTTAACATGTTAAGATCTCAAAAATTTCCTCATCTATGGATAGTAGATGTGAAAACACTTAAGTACCATCTGTATCTGTATATATAACAGGCTAATATATAAAGTGTCCCCTCTGGAGTTTGGTTGCTCATTATGTGTGCTGACCGCCAGGTGGCAGTCAGAAACGAAGGGTGGCTCCAGCTGGCAGCCGGCAGCCAGGGAAAGGGGGCCCCGGCCAGCAGCTGGAAAGGCCTGATTGGCCCTGATGGCCGGCCAGGTCTACGTACCCTACCCTTGAATGAATTTCATGCACCGGCCCTCTGTTGTAAATAAAAATATGTATTTATGTCAAAGATAAAAGTAGGTAATATAACATTTTCCTTATTCAATATTTTCATGGTAATTGACTTTTTAGTTTTATTTTATCCATTTTAAAAGGAATTCTTAGATCTTAAGTCGTTATAAAAATTTGAGAAAGTCTCATTTTCAGATATGTATGCCACATATAAGGTGATATAATATTCCAAATCCTTTTGGTATCTTACTAGTTCTTTTCCATATACCTTTATTTTATTTTATTTTTTAAATATGTTTTATTTTTTACAGAGAGGAAGGGAGAGGGATAGAGAGTTAGAAACATTGATGAGAGAGAAACATCAATCAGCTGCCTGCTGCACACCCCCTACTGGGGATGTGCCCGCAACTAAGGTACATGCCCTTGACCAGAATTGAACCTGGGGGACCCTTGAGTCTGCAGGCTGATGCTCTATCCACTGAGTCAAACTGGTCAGGGCTTCCATGTACCTTTAATTGGGATGTAAGATACACTACTTCATAAAACATCCCTCATTATTTATAAACTAGGGGCCCAGTGCACAAAAATTTGTGCACTTGGGAGGTCCCTCAGCCTGACCTGTGCCCTCTCGCAGTCTGGGACCCCTCTGGGGATGTCCACCTGCTGGTGTGTCTGGTCAGCCTGGGTGAGGGTCTGATGGCTGTTTGTAGGCTGACCAAGCCCCCCTGTGTGGACCCTCACCCCATTGGAGTGTGGCCAGCCTGGGTGACAGGCTGAGGGCCGTTTTCAGGTTGCCCACAGTCCCTTCAGGTTTTGGGTCCCTATTGGGGTACCTGGCCAGCCTGGGTGAGGGACTGATGACTGTTTGCAGGCTGGCCAAGCCCCCCAGTAGGATCCCTCACCCCATTGGGGTGTGGCCAGCTTGGGTGTGGGCCTGAGGGCTGTTTTCTGGCTTTCAGGCTGCCCACAGCTCCCATTGACCCAATGTCCTAGCAAGGCTGGCTGGAAGCAGGTTTCTGGGGTTTATTTATCTTATATAATTGATACTGTTCCTTTAAGCTGAGGCCTAGGCAGGTAACGAAGCCGCCTGTCTGCTTCAGCTCATGGATTCTATAATTGAAAGAATGTTGCCTTAGTTAGAGGCTCAGCTGGCCTAGGCAAGCAGTTTCCTCCATCGCTGGTGCAATGGAACCTGCTGTTTGCTTCAGCTCCGAGGCTTCTATAATTGAGACAATGTTGCAAATATGTTGTTGCCTGAGCCTGGAGAAGCCGAGCCGGCCGGTAGACAGTTTACTCCTGCTAAAATGGAAGCGTTAGTTTACTCCAGCTCTGTGACTGCCGGCCTCCATCTTGGCTGGGTTAATTTGCATACAGCCACTGTGATTGGCTGGTGGGCATGGCTTGGGCATCCTGAAGAAACCGTCAATTTCAATGTTACTCTTTTATTAGATTAGACTAGAGGCTGGCCCCATGGACAAAATTTGTGCACTTGGGGGAGGGAGGTCTCTCAGCCTGGCCTGTGCCCTTTCGCAGTCTGGGAGCCCCACGATCGATTGCCCCACAGAGGCATGCCCCGCCCACCTGCCATAGCATTGCTGGCCAGTTAGCCCAGGCCTCCCTCTTCGGGGTGATTGTAGGCCAATGGCGGGACCTCCCAACCAATCACGTCCTAATGCCTTGGCTGGCCCAGTGCCAGTACGTGTCATAGTGTGGTTGTCCGGAGAGTCCTTTTGTTTGGCCATTGGGTCGATTTGCATATTATGCTTCTATTATTATAGATGGTATTATAGGGAGGGTTCAGTGTGCTGCATTCCAGTGAAAACAAGAACCAGTGGTCTTATTTTCAAATGGGCGACGTTTAAAGGATACTACATTTAAATTTACAGACTTGTAGCTCTTGAAAAAATTGTACTGCCAGTTAGATCATCGTAGATGGATGGGTAATATTGTTATATTTGTGTTTCAGGCGGTCTTGGAGGCATTGGAATGGGACTTGGTCCAGGTGGACAGCCTATTAGTGCCAGCCAGTTGAACATAGGTGGTGTAATGGGAAATTTAGGTCCAACTGGTAAGTACTCTAACTTTATTTCTTTTTAAATTACACATTTGCTAGGTCATAAAACTCACACTTACTAGTTTGTAATAATGTTTAAAGACTGTATTTATAGTTGATATTTAGGATGTCACTTCAGTTTGAAAAAGGATGTAACTTTGGGGAGCAGAGAACATGAAAGGATGGGCAAATGTCAGGAGATTTTCTCTGAGGCCAGCTGTACTATAGCTGGTCTTTTAGCACTGTGGAGTTTTGAAATGGTTTTAAGGCAGAAGGTGAATATTCAACATAGGCATACCATGGATTTACATTATTTGGGGAATGGCTGAAAGGCTACCGTACAGTAAGCAATTTAAATTTGCATATTCAGTTGGGTAGGTAGCTTTTTACATAGCACTCAGCTCTTCACCTGAATTAAATTACAGTTTATTTTTGAAGATTGGTTTTTAAACTTTTTGGTTTTAGGACCCTTTTATACTCTTAAAATTTGTTGAGGGCTCCAAAGTACTTTTGGTTGTATGGTTGTATTAATATTTACTATATTAGAAATTAAAACATTTATAAATTCATTTAAAAATACTAAATCCATTATGTTATCATAAATACACTTTTTATAAAAGATTTTTAAAGTTGCTTTTTAGAGAGAGAGAGGAAGGGAGAGGGAGAGAGGAAGACAACCATTGATGCTAGAGGGAAACATTGATCAACTGCCTCCTCCAAGCCCCCTACCTGGGTTTGAGCCCACAACCCAGGCATGTGCCCTGACTAGGAATTGAACCAGTAACCCCTTGGTGCATGGGACAATACCCAACCAACTAGGTAAGCCACACTGGCCAGGCCATAAAGATACATTTTAGGAAAATAAATTATATTTTCTAGTACAAAAGAATTAGAAGAGTGCTATTGTTTTACCTTTTTGTACATCTCTTTAATGTTGGGCTTAATGCAAGACAGTGATGCTGTTGTATTTTCTGCATTTAGTTTGTTACACTATCATCATATATCATATAGTAGTTTTTAGAAAATTCCACATTATACTCATGAGAGAGTAAAACAGTCAAATAGTGTCTTAGTATGAGTGCAATAGTTTTGACCTATTGGGCCCTTCCAGACCATACTTTGAGAACTGCTATTTTAATTGATAGACTAATAAGTGTGATCAGATTTCTCTCTTTTTTTTTCTTTGAGATGTTATAGCTACACTTTAAATTGTGGGAATAGTTATGCTAATCATTTTGATCCAAACAGATGGAGATTTTCTTCCTTACTGTTAAACCTTCCAACCTCTTAAACACATACTGTTTTTATTTTTCAATTCCTTATTGCTCCCTTAGCTATCATGTGTAAAGGATTCTGACCTGATGTCTAAATCTGCTATAGTGATACCTCTTTGTTTGTCTGGGGGGAAAAAAAATCAGTGATAGTGATATCTTTTGTCTGCTCTGCAAAAATAAAAAATAAAAATCTAGATATTTTCTAAGTGACCATGTGTGTGACCAGTGAATTTTGTTTTCTTGTCTGATAAATATTCAAAGAAGCCTTTTTGAAGACTCATGACTAGACATCTGCTGTGGCATAGCACTTTAAACCGTCCCACCTATGTCCTGCTGCTTCTCTTAGGGTTCCATTGTGACTAAACCAGTGGTATCTATTTTATTTTATTACATTATGTCATTCTTCAGTCATAAAAATAAGATTACTGAAGTACATACTGTGTATTTTATTTGAGGTATGGGAATGGATGGTCCAGGTTTTGGAGGAATGAATAGAATTGGAGGAGGTATGTATAAGCACCTGTTTTTTGTATGTACCCATCACCATTTTTAGTAAATAAGGAACTGTGTTGAGAATTCCAAGGGAAAAAAGTCATGGTTTATTGTTGGCTCACTTTCTAAAAATAGCAGAAAATTGAGCCTGGTACATACTTAAGGGATATAGAAGGTGATGTGCACAAGGTAGGGTAGATGAAGAGCTTACTGGTCAGACTTACCTTTTCAAATGCATCTTTCAGCTTGACAACTGACAACCACATCTCAAAATTAATCTTTATTCCATAGGAATTGGGTTTGGTGGTCTGGAAGCAATGAACAGCATGGGAGGATTTGGAGGAGTTGGCCGGATGGGAGGTAGGTAAATGCATATAGTGGGTTTTATATGCTACATTTTGTTTAACGTAATATTTAAAAACTAGAGGCCCAGTGCACAAAATTCGTGCACTGACAGGGGTGTCTCTTAGCCTGGTCTGCACCCTCTTGCAATTCAGGACCACTCGGGAGATGTCTGGCTGCTGGTTTAGGCCACCAAAGTGCTCTAGATTGCCAGAGGGATGTCCGACTCCAAGTTTAGGCTTGATCCCCACAGGCCAGTGGGGATTAGGCCTAAACTGGCAGTCAGTAGCAGTGTGCCAAGCAGCAGGTGGCCAGGGAGAAGACAGGACCAGGGCCACGCGCTGTGCTGCTCATGCTCATCCCAGCTTGCTGCACCTGCTGCTGATGCTTGGTAGTGCTGCCATGGAGTCAAGAGAGGCTCCCACCACTGCAGGTGTCCTCACCAGCCATGAGCCTGACTTCTGGCTGAGTGGTACTCCCCTGTGGGAGTGCACTGACCACAAGGGGGCAGTTCCTGCATTGAGTTGTTCTGTTGTTAGGGTCAATTTACATATTACCCTTTTACTATGTAGGATAGAGGCCTGGTACATGGGTGAGGGCCAGCTCGTTTGCCCTGAAGGGTGTCCCAGATCAGGGTGGGGGTCCTGCTTGGGTGCCTGGCCAGCCTGGGTGAGAGGCTGAGGACCGTTTTCAGGCTGGCCACATCCCCTTCAGGGAGGGGGGTCCTGCTGGGGTGCCTGGCCAGACTCGGTAAGGGGCAGATGGCTGTTTTCCAGCTGGCCAAGCCCCCCAGTGGGGACTCTCACCCCATGAGGGTATGGCCAGCCTGAGTGAGGGCTTAATGGGTGTTTGCAAGCTGGCCACCATCCCCAGTGACCCAAGCTCCCAGTGAGGCTGGCTGGAAACAGGTATCTGGGAGGATTTATTTATCTTCTATAATTGAAACTTTGTTGCCTGGAGCGGGGGCCACAGCCGGCCAGGGCAGGCAGGAAGCTTGGCTTCCTCCATCGCCGGGGCAACCAAGTCTCCTGCTTGCTCCAGCTCCATGGCTGCTGGCTGCCATCTTGGTTGGGTTAATTTGCATGTAGTCGCTGTGATTGGCTGGTGGACGTGGCTTGGGGTGTAGTGGAGGTGCAGTCAATTTACACGTTTCTCTTTTATTAGATTAGATGTTCCCCCCATACTTAGGGATGGGTACTATAAATGTCTTCAGAGGGCATCCATGGGCACTTGGTAATAGGGACAGGCACAGTGAAATGAGATACATGTGGCGTGTGAGGTAAGTTGGGTAAATCACAGACCTGTTTTGTATTTATCACTTTCGCTGTGACTTTAGTTTCAGTGGATTACCGTTTATTGATACACTTGAAAAAGGGTTAATTTATTGCTTGATTTTTTTCAGAGCTATACCGTGGTGCAATGACTAGTAGCATGGAGAGAGATTTTGGACGTGGTGATATTGGAATAAATCGAGGCTTTGGAGATTCCTTTGGTAGACTTGGTAGGCTGGCTCATACTTCTTTTCTTTACACAGGTTATATTTTTTAAAGTATGTTTCTCCTTTTCATGTGAAAAAATTGGAAATTTATAATATTTCACACAGTTTACTACTGGAAGAAAAACACTTTATGGATTTTAATGTACTAGCTCTCTTTTTCACTGTCTTACACATTTGAACACTTTCTAGAAGACTATACTTTTCAGTTACTGTATATCTTCTGAGAGCATAATACCTTAGGACTTTTGAAGTATGATTGTTTAAATTAATTAGTGTGTTATCTTTCCATCCTTGTTTAGGCAGTGCAATGATTGGAGGGTTTGCAGGAAGAATAGGAGCTTCTAACATGGGTCCAGTAGGATCTGGAATAAGTAGGTTTAAATTTTACTAGAATTTATTCAGTAATATTTGTGTGCTTGCAAATGACTGCAAGAGTAGTTATTGTAGTATAGTAATACTTTGTTCTTATATGTTAATGTCTTGTTATAATTTGGAGAAGCTTTGATACTTACTGAGCTTTTCTGTTTGATCACTGAAATTTCTAAACTAACTTTGAATTTTACTTCAATATTTCTAAACTAACACCAAAGCATGTGTTAACGATAAGACAACAACCTAAGAATCTCCTTTCCAACTAAGAATTCTGGGGATTTCTCTGGCCATGTGTCTAAAACAACTTTACCTTTGCACCAACTTAGTTTCCTTGCTTATTCTCTACAACTGCTATTGGTTTCTATTTTATCTCACCTGCGAATACCTTCTTTGTCTTTTGGAAGACACAAGTGAATTGCCCCACATAGAACTCTTCTAGAGAGAGACCTGAAGTTGAGGTTGAAAGAGATGCATATTTCCTCTCCTCTTACACCTTTCCTGTGGGAGAATCAAGAGTAGTTGAAACACTGGGGAGTGCTGAATCTCTTCCATCTGTTTCCACTACACGTTATGCCTTAAGAATTAACACATAGCTTAGTTTTTGACCTCTGTTGCTTATTGAATCATGTCTCTATGAGCTCTCCATACTTTATTGACTTCCTTTAATTGTTTGAAATCTCACCAATGGGAAACATAGTCTATTTGAACTGTTCTAAGTGAGTTCATAAATCCTGTCAGCAGAAGATACCTATTTCCATTGTCCTTTGCTTCTCATTTTATTCCTTCTTTTCATCATCTTTGCAGCCCTGCCATTTTCCTATTAATGGTAATTTCCCTACCTTCTGGTTTTCACCTCAGTGTTTATGTTTTTTTGCTAATTTTATATTTGTTATACACGGAAAGACAATTTGAGGGTGATGTTAATTTTTAGAATTTCTATGTATGCAAATTTTAGGCATGAGAAAAAAGGATAAGTTTTGAGGATGAGTAGGACTAGGATATTTAAAGAGGACTCAGCACCTAGAATGACGTACATATGTGCTCTGAGCTAAATTCTCAAGTTCTGGCTAAAGGGGTATGATTTCATTTTTTTGTTGCTACCACCTCAAGTTTTGTATAACATTGAGATTAAAAGTTATGTGTTTCCATGGTTACTGAAAATTGAACAGATACAGAAGGAAATTATATGTGAAACTGAGGTGAAAGGGAAGCTAGGGAAAGAATATTATGTAGGAGAGTATAATGAGAGCAACAGTTGGTGTGTTGGAGTTGAATGATTTGAATTTGCCCCATTTTTGTTCCAGCAATTTTTAAGCTTGGTGCATTAGAAAATAAAAATGAGGATAAACAGTATAACATTAATGGATAAAGTAGAAAAACTATATAACATTTGATGAACTTTATGATCAGAGTGTACAGTAACTTTATAGAAGTATATGTATATAATGTATTATATACTGGCTAAAATTAACAAAGTCAACTAGCCATTAACATTCAACTAACCAGATGTATACCAAATTAAATTCTGTTCCTTGGAAGATTGTTATATTGTGTGTATGAAAATAATTTTATGCTTACATATTATCTAATTACATAAACAAATTAATTTTTCTCTCCTTTCTTTCTCAAAAATGATTCTTTCCCTCTTTTTCTCTTTCTTCCTCTTCCTTCTCCTCCTGATTTTAAAATAAACACACCAAACTTCCAAATCTTCTCATCCCTCCTGAAAATCCAGGTGGTGGAATGGGTGGCATGAACAGTGTGACTGGAGGAATGGGGATGGGACTGGATCGCATGAGCTCCAGCTTTGATAGAATGGGACCAGGTATAGGAGCAATACTGGAAAGAAGCATCGATATGGATCGAGGATTCTTATCAGGTCCCATGGGAAGCGGAATGAGAGACAGAATAGGCTCCAAAGGCAACCAGATATTTGTCAGAAATGTAAGCAACTAAATATAAAGGATACTTAAAATTATTCTGTGCCTTGTATATCTGTTACTAATACCTCTTTTCATTCTAGCTGCCTTTTGACTTGACTTGGCAGAAACTAAAAGAAAAATTCAGTCAGTGTGGTAAGTATGCCAATGACTGCAGTATGTTGATAGTGATTATGGAGGAAAAAGTGATTTTAAACTTTTAAAGACTGTGTTTAGACCTTTACTTGTCCAGATACTACTCCTGGGTAATCTAATTTCACTTCAAATAATAAATTATTTTGCTTTACTCGGACTTAGAGTAGTGCAGATTACTACTAAATAGCATGATTTAGAGTAGAGCTTGTCATTGTCTCCTGTGGATAAAGAAATGATTGGTTTAATACCTGATTATTAAAAGGTTGCTATATCATGATTTTTCACATTTAAAAAGATTTTTTATTGGGGAAATACTAATGAATATTATATTTATTGTTTTATTTATAGTGTAGCACAGTGCAGTGTCAGCATGACCCATGAAATGCTGTGACATTTAAATGATATGGAGTTAATAGATGACTCGATTCTGCAGAACTTATTGCCTACTTAGCTGATAGCACAGAACCCACTGTCTGGATCTCCCAGGCATAGGCATATTCTGATGGCCCTTCTAATTCTTCTATAAACTGTTCTTGGATATAATGATACACCTATAAAACTTAATATGTTCATTAGGTCTGTAGGAGATTATGTGGTTTAGTACTTTTAAAAGAGGGCTTTTGTGTGTGTGTGTGATGAGAGAACTAGTGTGAGTGGGACAAAGTAACAGATTTTCTTGCTAGTAGTTTTCTGTTATTGGATGGTGTCCTAGAGACTGTAATCACAATAGTAAGCTTTACAGTTGGCATATAATGATGAAAAGAGGCTAAACATGGTACATTCAGTCTTTGGGAGTTAATGAAAAGTATGCATTTGGAATATATAATTTTTTGAGATCTTAAAGGGGATGAGTTTAATATTCTCCAATGAAAGTAGCCTATGTAGCCACTTACCACAAAGTGATAGATCACTTATGAACAAATTACTCATTGTGGAATCTATTATCTATTACTAGAGGTCCAGTGCACGAATTTGTGCACCTTGAAAGGAACTGTGGGGCTGTGAGGCTGTGGTGAGCACAGGGGCAGGTCTTGGCCTATCCTTCACACCCCCACCTGGCCCCTCTCGCCACAGCCCCTGGCCTCCTCTCTGCCTGCAGCCCTGCTCCTGCTGTCACCACTCCCATGCACTGACAGCTCCGGCCCCACTCGTACCTGCTGACGGTGCGGAGCGATTGGGGCCAGCGCCAGCAGTGGATGTGAGCAGTGGCTGCTGCCCTGATCACCCCTCAAGAGCAGGGGGAGGTTGAGAAGACCTCAGGGGCGATTGGGGATAGCAACTACTGCTAGCACCTGCTAACAGCGCTGAGCGATTGGGACCAGCGCTGGCAGTAGGTGTGAGCAGCTGCTCCAGCACCAGCACTGGCAGCAGATGTGAGAGGCGATTACCAGCCCCGATCGCTGCTCAGGAGCAGGGATAGGTCAAGAAGCCCTGAGGGGAGATAGGGGCCAACAGTTGCCATTTGCACCACTGATGGCACCGAGTGATCGGGGCCATTGTCAGCACCAGGTGCAAGTGGCAGCTTTGCTGCCAGCAGTGGGTGCGAGCAGGGCCAGTGTTGGCAGCAGGTGCAATTGCCAGGCAGGACCATGGCACCCAGGAGCAAAGAATTTTCAGTAACCACAAGAGGCTCGCCCCGATGACAGCAACTGGCGCCCCCACTCACCTGCTCCACCATCTCGCTGTGGCCCATGCCTGCCATGTTCCGCGCTCTGACCCCTGGTGGTCAGCACACATCATTGTGACCAGTTGTTTGGTTGTTCTGTGTTCGGTCTATTTGCATATTAGCCTTTTATTATGTAGGATGTTCTCAGAGTGCTTCATACCTAAGTCCACTGTGATAATCTATTCACATGTTTTCTTCCCTCCTAGGAAAGGCTCTTGAGGGCTAGAACTTCCTTTTTTTCCTGGTGCCTTTCATTGCCTCAATACATATAGTAAGAGTTTAGTAAATGTTTTTAAGTGAGTTAAATATTCTGAGCAAATCTTTGTCTATTTAGTTAGGTACTCATTTATTAAATCAACTAATACTTTATTTTTGGCAGTTTGTTGTAATTAGTATTTGAAAAGGCAAACAAATGAATTATGTTCACCTTAAAAAAACATTCAGTTTGAGTCCATTTAGGATGTATTTTAGGCTTCATTTTTTTATCATCTTTTAAAAATATTTTATTTAAAGAAGATAAAGGGGAAAAAATGGAGATCTATCTATCATCTGTTGTAATACTTATCTATCACTTGTTGTAATACTTTAAGCAATGAAATAAAAAAAAAATAAAGAGCAAAGACCTCAAAAAAAAAATAAAGAAGATAAACTAACCTTTTTTTAAATAAAGAAAAGTGATTGAAAATGAGTCAACTAGTAAATAGTCCTTACTAACAAGGCAGACTTATGAAGTTGTTTTGAGGTGCTGGTAGTCTTTGCAGGAGTAAGAAGACCTATCAGAATGAGTAAGCAACGTCTGGCTATGAGTCTCATAGATTACAGAGTTATGAACATACTAGGGGCTTAACTGAAGTATATCAAATGAGGAGCAATGGCAGTAGGTATAGATAATCTCTATTGTAATTTGAGTGAGAAAAAACAATCTCCAAGTGAGATATGACATTATTTAAAGAAATAGAAATGAGCCCTAGCTGGTTTGGCTCGGTGGATAGAGTGCCGGCCTGGGGACTGAAGGGTTCCGGGTTCGATTCCAGTTAAGGGCACATGCCTGGGTTGCAGGCTCAATCCTCAGTGGGGGGTGTGCAGGAGGCAGCCTATCAGTGATTCTCTCTCATCATTGACTCTCCCTTCCTCTCTGAAATCAATAAAAATATTTCTTAAAAAAGTAAAAATGAAACAAGATGAAGAACAAAGTGGAGCATCAATAAAAATCAAAACGTGACCAGTATGAATTGACTGTTCTTTATCCTATTTAGGCAGATTTCTTTTGATGTCAGGTATGAGCAAGACTTGAAGCAAACTTAAAGTTTTTTTGGTGGGCTTCTACCTGAAGTGGTATTGTTTTGACCAAAAGACGTCAGCAATTAAAACACATTTTCTGAAAAGAAAAATTAGTACCCAAATCTACATTTACAAAATTTGTACAGCATTTTTGGCAATAAAAAAATCAGTTAAATTATTATTCTTTACTTTGTTATTTTAGCTCTATTCTTCTGTCTCTTTTGATTAGTCTATAGTTATATCATGAGAGCAATGTTTTTTATTTTTCTTGTCAATTCTAATTGTAAAACCTGATTTTTAGATTTATATTAAGATAATACCATACTTAAATAATTTTCTGTCATCTTCCTGTTTTTAATCTTGAATTGCATTGATGGGAACAAAACTAAGTTACATAGTAATACAGAATTAAGTGTCCATCTATTGACAGCTGTGGAAATACCTAGCTTGTATGAACTGAACCATCCATTTTTCTGCTACAGCACTTGGTTTTTAAATCTTAAGAGCTTTTCTTTTTTACTATGGGAAATTTCTTTGTAACCTGCTTCAAGCCAGCAATAGACTGTTGCAGTAAAAGGCAGGTATGTTTTCCCCCTCCTGAGCCCAAGGCAAATAAGTATATTCTCCTGGTTGCTTCCTAGTAAGAGTCTAATGTCTGCCCATAAATGGCACACTAGCAGGCCCTCTGCTTATTACATTTCTACAGTGGTTAGTTGTCCTTGATGGAGCAATTATAAAGGCTAAGATATGTACTTTGGGTTATACTACCCTCAATACAATATTTTCTCAGCCTTTTTAATTCAGGAAAAAAGATGTTCACATATTCCCAAATATAAAAAAAGTGAGTAATGACTGAGTATAGTAAAATAGGTCTCTTTTATCCTACCTTATATATTCCTCAGTGACATTTTAAATAAATTAACTGACCCATTCAGAGTTGGATCCCATTATTAATAAGTTCAGGTTGTGCTAATGAAGTCAAATGGGCATAGTCTTAAGTTTGCTCTGTTTTTGTCTCTACAACTGTATTCTGGCCTTCTGGCTTAGTTTGATGGAGGACCATACATTTTAGAACTGCAATGCCCGTTCTTACTTAGTACTGTTATAAACTATGTAAACAAATACAGCTTTCCCCCACAGATTTCCATTATGTAGATTTCTACCTGAGCATGTGTATTAATTGCATAGGAAATGGGGACTTGATAGATTTTATTTACTAAAAGCAGATGCTTCAAGCCTGAATTGTGGTCTTTGACTCTAGAAGAACTCAATAGTAAAAATATATATGAGGAACATTTATTGGGATATAGGCACTTTATTTGTAAAGAAACAGTAAAAACTTTGTGTTTTTTTTTTTTTGATATCTTATGTCATAATTATTTCTTGTAGAATATCTGATTTTACATTTTTTTCTCCTGTGGTTATGTTACAGTTTTGCTTTAGACATAGATTTCATTGAATCATGTATTTATGTATTTATGCTTAATTTGGTCTACTTTTAAATATGCTTTTACATAAGCATATCCCAAATTATACACCACAAGAAATTAATAGGCTAGGTTAAATGAAGTAGAAAGCTTTCTTTTATTGAAGGATAAGTCATTTTTATAACTAATAAAAATGTAACAGCGATACATTTGATTATTCTGTGATACCAATTTCTCATTGCATACTATTTTGTCTTATACGTTTGCTAAAATAGTCCTGTTTTTGTTTTTGTTTGGAATCATACAAGATATTTGTAGATATTTAAGTTACTAAAGGAAATCCTCAGAGAATGTAAAAGCCAGAGGGGTCTAATTTTAATCAGTTATTTGAAACTAATTTTTTTCTCCTTAAATATTTATCTTAAGACAAGAAAATAGCTCAATTAGTGTTTTTATGGGATTAAGAAGAAACTTAGACAGTTTTTTACAGTTCTGTGCCAACTGGGATTTATGGAACAGTCTGTCTGTGAAACAAGTATCTATAGGCCACTTTCCATTAACCTGAATGTTAGGTTGGCAGTTTGGGTGTCTAATCTCTAAACCAAGTTTCAAGTATTTTTGCTAAGAGACCGATTATATAAAGTCAGCAGTTTGGTGGTCTGAGTGATGATAACTAAACCAAGACACAATTTAGTGTGTGTGTGTGGTGGGGAGGGCAGGGGCAAAACTTCTCCTGAAAGATTGAGACAGATTTTGCAAGAGATAATTATATATTTTCCTTTGAAGTTTTAAACATTTCTTGCTTGAGTGAACCTTGCTATTGCTAATAAACCTATGGTGGGATACTTACATTAAGAAAAACCATACCGTTTATTCTGTTCATCAGATAGAACAGAATAAACTGGTGAATAGAATAGAAGTAAGGGCATAGAAAGGGAATGGACTGACAGTTCTCAGGGGGAAAGGGGTGTGAGGGGTATGGGAAGAGACTGGACAAAAATCTGACATCTATGGATGAAGACAGTGGTGGGGGTAAGGGCATGGGTGGAGGGGGGAACCAGGTGGAGGGAAGCTATGGGAGTTTTAAAAAAAGGAACATCTGTAATAATCTGAACAATAAAGATTTATTTCAGAGGCATAGAAAGAGAGTGGACTGACAATTTTCGGGGAGAAAAGGGTGTTGGGGGTGCAGGAAGAGACTGGACAATAATCATACACCAATGGACGAGGACAACGGGGGGGGGGGTAAGGACAGAAGATGGGGTGGGAACTGGGAGGAGGGGAGTTATGGGGGGAAAAAAGAGGAACAACTGTAATAATCTGAACAATAAAGGGGAAAAAAAAGAAAAACCCTACATTTTTAGATAAAGTTAGAATGATGACAAACTTAATTGTAAAAGCCCTAAAAATTAATTTATTAAGGATTTAACATAAAAAATAATTTTTGTTTGTTTGTTTTAAGTAGTTCTCTTTAAAATCATTGTAAAATGCTGCCATTTTCCAAGGTGTACTTCTTTAATTAAAGTCGCTTTCTTTCAGTTCCCAGCATTCAATATATTAAGAGGACTCTGAAAATTGCTTTGTATCTATGTTAAAGTTTTTAAAAATAAAATTTCCAGTTTCATTTTTACTATGTTAATTAGAAAATGGAATTTCTCTCTGTGTGTGTATAGTTTCATGTGTGTATATTTTTAACGAGTTATAGGGTAAATATTGTTTGGGTCTATATTAACCATTATAACTTCTCTAAGGATTAGTCTGTTTTATAACTTTTAGAACACAGTTAAAGACTTCCTGCTCTGGTTTACAAAATCATGGTTTTGGCTCAACATGACATTTATTAACATGGACCATTTAATTAATTTTGAGTGAATGAGTATTGACTCTCAGTTTTAAAAAATAACTCAGTTTTAAACATTAAACAATAACTTATTGTGTGTGTGTGTGTGGGGGGGGTGGATGAAAAAAACAGTAGGAAAGTACTCCAGGATGTTGCAGAAAAGAATCTATCAGATCAATATTTAAAAAGAAGGGAGAAAAACCTTACTGGTGCATTGAGATTAAAAGTTGTTCCCATTGCCTGAAAAGAGCTTCTGAAGTTTTTTGTTAAGCCCCTTTACAGAACTAAATCTGAACTAAGTATGTCTGGCTCTGATTTTGTTGCCAGACTAAAATTAGCCCATGGTGATCTGGCAATGACAGTATTCAAGGGTAGGGAAATGTTATGGTAAGTAGTCACACACATCACACTTAAATCTTTGTGGCTCGGCCAATCATACATCCCAGGGTGCTTGGGGATAGTTTCACTTTACATGTGTTATATACTCTCTAGTGTACTGATTTGGAAAATGGGTCTTTATGGCCACTTCGTATTTTGATAAATTATTATTTACTTCCAGTTCCAGTCTCTACAGTCAGCAATGACACTAACTGTATGGAATAACTGTCCAGTTTTCTTCCTCTTTCTGGAAACTCCTCAGAGGTTCTTCTTTGTGCTCCTACCATAACTGTTTTTACCTTTATTGATCTAAATCTGCAGTGTCTCTTCTATGCCTGTTTCTGTATATCTTTGGTGCCATTCTTACGCTTGGATTTCAGAATGTGATATTGAGTAAATGAGTTTGCCACTGTGATTGAGAAGCAGAATTAGCGGGGCCCTTCGTGACCTGGTAAAAGTTAAATTTCTGGGCAGTTACTATTATTTTCAGAGATTAAAAAGTTGAAATGGAAGATAAAGGGTAAGGGAAAGGAGACTGGGCAGAAAGGAATAATTTTGTCTAAATAGTTTTGTTTAAACTTGTGGTTTGTTGCCCAGCCGGCATGGCTCAGTGGTTGAGCATCAACCTATGAACTAGGAGGTCACCGTTTGACTCCTGGTCAGGACACATGCCCAGATTGTGGGCTCCACCCCCAGTAGGGGTCCTGCAGGAGGCAGCTGTTCAATGGTTCTCTCTCCTCATTGATGTTTCTCTCTCTCTTTTTCTGAAATCAATAAAAAAATATTTTTAAAAAATAAATAAATTTGTGGTTTGTCATTGAGCATAATGACTTGGTGGCATTTTGTGCTAGCTTGCCTTATTACTATAACTTTTACTTCTGAAACTAAGGATTTAACATAAAAAATTTTTTGTTTTAATAAAATATTAAATCCTAAGCAAATTTATTTTTAGCCCAATTTTGCATATTTTAACATACATATATATATATATTACTTTATGTGAGTTCCATTATATTCAGAATATAAAGTGATGTGAATAATGCTTATGTTATTTTTAAATCATTAATGTTTCTAGTCAAGTTACATATCACTTCATTGGCAATGAAAAATTTCAAACCTGAGTAGTTAAATATGGAACCTGTTTTAATTGGCGAGTAACTCTGTAATTTTTCTTATACAGGTCATGTAATGTTTGCAGAAATAAAAATGGAGAATGGAAAGTCAAAAGGCTGTGGAACAGTCAGATTTGACTCCCCAGAATCCGCTGAGAAAGCCTGCAGAATAATGAATGGCATAAAAATCAGTGGTAGAGAAATTGATGTTCGCTTGGATCGTAATGCATAATTTCAAACCACGGTTGGAACATTCTTACATCTGTTTTGCTAAATCTCTAGTAAAAGTCATTTTTAAGTAATATTGTATGCTTACAAACGTTGTAAAAATGAACTTTTAAAACTCCCACCAGCTTTTAACAGTATAGTGTTAAATATACTGTGATTTTTGTTATCTCAAGTTTGGGTTTTTAAAGACAGCAAATCTGGTCATTCAGTTTAAATGAATGGTTATACTGTTTTTTAATGAAATAAGCCATTTACATGTTATTTTCAGTACTGCATTGTGGGGTTTGTTCAAGTTTCTCCAGCTTTTATCAGCTTATTTATTGTAAGTTAAAACATAGATTTTTTTTTTCAAAACTTCTGTTATCTATATGTAATTGTTCTTGATAAGAAAGTACTCAGACAAATTAGGATATGATTTTGGTTGAATTACTTTTCTTTGGTAAAAATTATTGTAAGTTTTAGAGTCTAAAGTTTAGGATATTTTTTATTTTACTTAAATGAAGAAATGGAGTTTTCTTTCTCTGCCCCTCCCTATCATTCACATTTTCCACCTATCACTATTAATCTTAACCTCCACAGCCTCTTATGTTATTATTTCCAATAATTCCAAGTTCATATAGAACTGATAATGTAGCAAGTCCCAAGTATAATAATAGACAGACTACTCCCAACTTTCTGTCTAGTTTCCAGCCATTGAAGTGAACTGCTAAAAAAAGAAAAATAATTGAAATGTTGAGAGAGATGGTGATGTAAGTTAGTCCTCTGCTGTTCACTTCTACAGGAGCTGATGTATTTATAAATACAGTTTTAATCAACCATGGAACACCTAGGCACAGCATATCAAACACATTGGATCCCACGATGTTAGACATAGCCATATCTCCTTTGCCTGCAAAAAAAGCATGGTGTTAAAATGTGCATACCAATACTGTATTTCAATAATAAGCTTCATAAGAAACGACACTGGATACTTTTTTGTTTGTTGGTTTTGGAAAATTGTATTAGTACAAAAGTCTTACGGAATTTGTATTTTTTAATTTGGGGAGGTTAGTATTTAAAGGATTAACACTTATTTATCTAATTATCTTTATTAAAGCATTTTTCAATAAGGTGTGTAGATTACTTGTTGCTTTTCATTCTAATTTAGCATGTTTAGTTACAACTTAATACACATTTCAGATGAATTTTATTCGGGGAATTAGATTTAGTGAAATTAATGTTTGTTATTAAAAAGTAAATCCTTCCTCTTGAGTTACTCCTTTTTTCTTCAAGTATGTTGCTGAAGAAATAAATATATTTAAAGGCAACTTTGCTTAGTGTAGTTCAACCAGGCTTGAAGAGTGAGCATCGCAGCTTGAGGGACCTAATTCTTACCTTTTCTTGCAACCAGCACACTTGCAATTGTGTCTGGTATGCTTGTTCCTGCTGCCAATAAAGTAAGGCCCATTATTGTATCTGGGATTTCTAATGTTTCCCCTGTAATAAATAGAGATGGATGTTATAAGTTAAAAATCTTATAGGTTCACTAACCATCCTCTGCAGATACTTCAGATATTTCCTTCCTGAACAAAAAGAAAATAGGCATATTTAGATTACAGAGCCAGTATGTATATACTTAGATTTTAGTTAGCAAAACGTTTGAGTAAGATTGGTAAATGGGGTAACGTGGGTAGTACAGATTTTTTCTTTTAAATACTCACCTAAGGATATGTTTTTATTGATTTTAGAGAGGAAGAGTAAGAGGGAGAAAGAAACAGCAATTGGTTGCCTCCAGTAGCACAACCAAAACCTAGGTATGTGCCCTGACCAGGAATTGAACCTGCAACTTTTTGCTGTAAGAGGTAGTGCTCCAGGGCAGGTAGGACAGATTTTTAATAGAGAAAATTCTAAGGAGCAGTTCCCCTCCTGGGTATGCTTACAGAAGTTTTGGATGTCATCACTATTATATCATTAAGGCTGTTGCTTAATGTATGCTAATAGATCGGTCCCTTTTTTCTTATTAAAAACTTTTTTCTTAAAGTGTTCAGTGTTAAGCATATTGTTTATAGCTGTTTTAAAAATATAAATGTTAATATGGTATACATTTTAACTCCTACTTTAGTGATATACCTCAATTTAGTGTTTTCTTTGAAAAATATCATAAATCTGAAGAAAACAAAATAGGGTTCTTCTTGGGTTTTTCTGACATTTATAGTCCTAATTTATCAATACTTCTGTTAAATTTGATGTCAGTTCAACATTTTTCACTAATGTATTTATTTTAGGAAACAGGACCAAGGAGAAGTTAAAAAAAAAAGTACATGTAACTGCTCTTTTATTGTTATAATTAAACACTTGCTTTAGAATCATTCTTCCTTTCAAGTATTAATTTAAAAGAAAACTAGGTAGCTGTTTATTGCATGCTTATGTATATTGATATTGGACTTGTTAATTTTTGTTATGGTTGGCCAGAGTTCTTATGTACATAAATAGCACATAAGTAACATCGTGGGGGTGTTCTATGATCTGTTACTTGATTTTGCTCTTTTCCTGTTTTCCTAATGTCAAATGTGTTCTGGCTGAGAAAGTTTGGACTATTTTATCTTCCTTTTTAAAAAAAGAAAAAAATATTTTGTTTTTTTGCTAGCATACTAGTCTAAATTACATATTAAATTGGAAAAAGTCAGAGATCAGCAAGTTTTTTTTTCCTGTTTTGTTTTTTTGGCAAAGGGCCAGATAGTAATGATTTTAGGCTTTGCAGGCTATAGTCCCTGTTGCAGTTGTTCGGCTCTGCTAATGTAGTGTGAAAACATTCATAAATAATATGTAAACGAATGGCCCAATTAGCGAAAAACAGAAGACCAATGATATGGATACTCAGGAGGTAGTTTGCTCACCTCTGATACTAGTTCATTCAGGTTAACCTTTGGGGGAGAAATTCCTGAACTTTTTGTTTTATATTTATATTTAGTTTGTCCTTCTGGACTAGGAATTCTGTGGGATTAGCACTGATTATGGCCAAGCAGTAATAGTTAAATCTTAATTGTGAAAGCAGTAGAAACCTAAAATGAAACTTACTTATTTCATAATATACTTATAATGCCATGTCAAAAGCAAACAAAAGCCCTGCTTGGTTTGTGTCAGTGTTAGAGTGTTGGCCCATGCACTGAAGGGCATGGACCTGGGTTGCAGGTTGTATCCCTGGCCAGGTTGGGGCACATGTGGGAGGCACCCAGTCGATGGGTCTCTCTCACATCCATGTTTCTCTCTCTTTCTCTCCCCCTCCTTCCCCCCCTTTCACTCTCAAAATCAATGGCAAAACTAAATAAATAAGCAAAATAAAACGTATTTTAGTTAAACTGTGAACATCATTGTTTGCCCCAAACATTGACATCTCGCTATATTTTCAGTTATGTGATTGAACTTAATATAAGGAGTTATGGAGCCCATGCAATGTGATTTAATTATTAGTCTAACAGACATCCTGTGAACTTACCTCACTTGTGAAATGATGCCCTTGACTTACACCCTTGGGCTGTATAATTGTGAGAATATAGTTGATATGGAATATGCACTCACAAAATCTGGATGATAGGTATATTAATATTGAATTTTGGGTGAATAGCATTGTATTTACTCTTCGCTAGAAAAGAAATTTGCTCTTTCGCTAGATTACCTTAGTGAATGTATGGAGTTCTTATGTGAAACTGATTATTTTCTTTTTAAATTGTTCTCCTATATTCAAGATACATACCAGTTATTGTGACCATCCAAACAAGGATATATGTAAATGCAGATATCCAAAGTGCCGACATGAAAAAGGTTATTACAAAGTAATTTTTCCAAAGTTTTCTTCTACAATCTGGTGTGGTTAGAAAAAGTAATGTAATAATAGGAAGGGATAGTACCCACAAAATTCTTTTGAAATCTGCTTCAGGCATGTTGAAAACACTTGGTGGATCTGTTGAGAAAAAAATGATTCTGAATTTCTTAAATGGCCAATTATGTTAGAAATGTCCATTTAGAAAGCTATATTGAAATAAATTAGCTGTATCAGTTTTAAGAGGGCTATTTAAAACATTTGAATACCTCATTACTGATATTGCTGGCAAAAAGAAACTAATTGAGACTTTAGGGCAAACAGTGTAAAATGTGATTCTCAGCATTTCTTAATTTCGGGCCTTCATGAGAATGTCTTGGGTCATTCACTAAATATGTTAGAGATGATGTTTATGGAGTGTCCGTTGGACATCTTTTGGCTTTCTACAATGTGGATGATCTTTAGTAACTTTGCTTATGGAATAGTTGTCTCCACTGCCCAATATTGATGACGCCACAGTCTGCCCTCCATATCATACAATGTATACTTCGGGATTATAAAATAGAGTATAATTTTTATTAAGTTGAATATTCCATTCTAATTCTTATTGTAAGTTATTTTGAGGGGCTTTTTTTCATTATTTTTTTCATTAATTCACAATTCACCACCAATCTTAGAAACAACCTTAAGAAAACAGGAACTAGTATAGAATCTACATGTAAATTTTAAACTTGAGTATGTTTCTTTATTCAATTTGTCTAATGAAGCTAATGGAAGACAATAGCATATTGGATAAAATGGGAATTCACTTTAAAATTGTTTAAAATTTGTATGGCAAATTTAAAAAATATATATATTTACAGATTAATGTTCCCATATATTTGATCAATCACATTACAACTAATGCTACTAAAACAACTAGCAAAATTTGCCAAGCCTCAGCCAATGAACCATTAAGTAAAATTAGGTATAATTTTAGTGTAAATAGTAAATTTTAGACTGATTCTTTTCAGTTTCTTGTTAAAAAACTTAACTTAGAGATGAATAACTCTTATACCTGAAAGACTAGAAACTAATTTTTGTATGAGGGGAAGAGTCATGTTTTAATTTTTTGTAGGTAATAAATTAGGATAAGTTCTCTTCCTAATGTACTAAATTAAATTTAGAATCTGTTTTATACAACCATTTTATATAAAAGTAAACCATAAATTGATATTCTGGTCATAGATGAATTTGACTTTTTACCAAACATATTTACCTAAATGGTTTGCTATTGCTTCAAATTACATGTTGAAAAGTCAACTCGTTTCTTCCTCTCACCAACCCTTTCTCCTAAATTCCTACTTTTTGCAAGCAGTGTTCCATTTTCTTAGTTAATTCTGATCAAAATTTAAGAATTGTCTCTGCTCCCTTTTCTGGCCCTGTATAGTCCTTTAATCGCCTGGTCTTCGTGATGCTTTCTCTGCGTTGTCTCATGTCTCCTCTCTTCATTCCCACTGCCTTCTCTCTGTCTAGGCACCTATTAAACACATCAGCTGTTTAGTAGCCTCTTATATACAGCCGTGTCTTTTATCCCATGTTTCAGTTCTAATAATCTTCCTGCTCACAAACCTGGAAGACTCTTACACAATCATTTAATCCTAATCCTATTCCTTTCTATCTACCATTCCTCTGCTTTCTTACTGTGCATATGTTGCCTCGGTTATGCTAGCATTTTAGTAAGTACTTTGCTTATATTATTTCCTTGGCCTCGGGCCATAGAATATACTTTATATTTACCTCTGTATCATGTACCTAATAAAGACTTCAGTAGCTATTACTTATTGATTATAGATCAGATCATCAGTTAAAATCTTAACTATTCTGCAAGGCTCAGTTTAAATGCTTCCTAGTCAGATAGTCTTTCCTATTTAACCATTCTCATCAAATTTTAAATCTATCCCTTTTAGGAAACACAGTTATACTTTATTTCTTTCTCTAAATAAGTAAATCCTCATATTTTAGTCACTTTCCCCCCTGTGGTATTGGAAGCTTCATGAGGATTTGGACTGCTTCTTCATCTCTGGGTCTCCAGTGTCTTTTATATAATAAGAATATATATTTGCTGAATTAAATGAAATTACATTTCACTAGTGGATAGACTTCGTAGTGGACAGGAGGTGGTTTTTACCTTCAGAAGCCTGATGAAGACCATGTAAACTTATAGAGAGCTGGGAGTAACCGGAATCCTCATAAAATATCCCGCTGTCATTTCTTGATAGCCGACGGATGAACGGTCGGCCCTCATCTTCCCATCCCATTAGGGGTTGATGTTCACTTCTCTCCTCCATAGCTTTGGCAAGACGGGTGCAGCAGGGACTGCATGTCTTTATAATATATTGGTTAATTTTAATGTCAAAACACAGAACCAGGACATAGAATCCATATATCAAAAGTAGTAGAATTCCTTCATACCTATAAATTAGAGAAATTTGTGTTTTAAAATTAAAACTATTTGAGAGTTAATAGCTTAATCTTTAATGCAGCAATAGAATTATCAAATGTTTCTAGGTATATTTTGGTGGTGTAGATGTGTTACAGCATTATTATAAATGTATTGATAGGAGCTTGACTCTGATCTATATTTAAAAAAACAAGGATTGGAAACTCATCTTCATTTATAGATTTGTTTAAGATGGTTGGCATAATAGTACTTTGAAAATAATGATCAAAATTAAATAGAAACTAATGGGTAGTCTTCATCTCAGTTCGTTGGCAGAATCCATTCCCCAAAATACATAAGAGACTATAGTATGTGTTAGTTCATTTTAACTGTCTCTATTCAAATTTCATAGTGTAGAAATTTTGTGTAAAAACTTGGAATATATTAGGCTTGCTTTGGGGTTTTCAGTTCCCTATACAGTTTTTTTTTAAAAGATATTAACTAAATAAGAAAACAAGGAGATATTCTCAAACATAAAATTATACCATAGGCACTGAGAACTTTTTTTCCTCCACTGGTTTCCTATTTAAAGAATTGGAATTAGCTAATACCATCACATTTGAATCTTGCATTTACCTTTTATAGCTAGTAAATCTGCTACAGTTAGAAGCACAGAGTTCTTGATTTCTGTAGTGGAGTGATACCCTCACTGTCACTGTCCCCTTACAGGTAGCTGCTGAGTCCCAGAAATAATCCTACTGTAACCTATACTTTTTCTTTGAGAGAAAGACTAGAGTTCAGAATGACTCATTTAGAGATTTTGCTCGCTGCTAGATTTTAAGTTTTTTTGATAGCAGGTATTTACAGCACTGCTGAGTTGTACTGCAGAGGGGAGCCACCTGTGACATTCCTTTATCCCTCATGATTGTCAGTGTAGTGGTAAATACCTAATAGGTACTAGGTGCATATCAGTTGAAAAAGTTACCTGTCTGCTAAGTCACTCCCTTTTTTATTTTCTCAGAACAGCAAAGCATAGGAAGATAAGCAAGCAAGCAATTTTTAACATTAAAACCTAAATATTTTTTATTCTGCGAGGAAGAAGGCTGTAGTTCCTCTTCCTAAATGAACAGAGGGGAAGATGTAAGAATTCAAAGGGATGTTCACTTCCTCCATCCCCACCTCCAGTCTTGTGACCATGACCACTTCTAGGCAAGGTGAGCAATAACCCAATAGATGGAAAAGTCAACTGTTAGGACTGTAATGGACAACAGCAGCTGGGAGACTTCCCGGTCAGTCAGTGGGGAGAAGGAAGGTTGATAACATCCAGTGACTAATGAGACAGAAAAGGAGACTGACGATTAAAAAACAGTGAAGGAGGGAGAAAATGCAGCCAGCAATCAGGATGAGGAACTTCAGCCCAGAGACCACGGGGGAGGGTGTGAAAGTGGCAGACATTTGAGAAGTTACTAAACCATTAGAATTTCATGAAGTTTTCTATGTAATTGTGTTTTACATAACAGTGATGCATATTTCAAGCTTACCAGTACACTTGGTTGTCAAATATTATGCCAAGAACCGCTGCTACGCTAATCGCATAAGCCGCGCAGTCTCTGAATAGGGGCCAGCACGATAGTGTTGAAACCTGTAAAATGATCATTTTGTTTCCATTATACTGCAACTTCTTCAAGTACATGCTCAATGTAATAAAATTGTTTGTATATTTGTAGCTAAATATCTTTTGCATATTGCCTAGAGAAAAAGGAACTTTAAGGAAAATTGTTTCGAAACCTCTGATTTTCATAAATTTGACCTAGAGCTATTTGTGGGTTAATCTAAAATTGAATACATGTTGGTTTTTCTACTGATTAATAAACTTGATTGAACAGATTACTAGTGCCTTGTTTGTTCTAGACTATAAACAGTAATTTGTCAAGACAATACATTTTGTTGAGTTTTTGCACATACCACATTAGATAGCAAGCCACAGGCTGCACAGATGCCCAGGAGATTATAAGTTGCGGATCCAAGAATGGTGCTAATGCCAATATCTCCCTTGGTGATAAATACACCTGTGAGCAAGATACTAAGCAGGTAAGTTATTGTTGATTTGAAATAGATAAAATCACATGGAATTAGTAAAAAAAAATATAAGGTGCAATATTTACCTAGGAAAGCAGTAACTAATTCGGGAGCTGAACTACCGGCTGCCATAAAAGTTGCACCTGCAACATCCTGAGACAATCCAAGGGCTGAAGACAAATGAGATGATGTTATGCTCAGTAAAGTGACAAATGAAAGAGTATATCTTTAAATACAGTAGATATTACAGGAAAACACTCATAATTGGAAAAGTAAAATATGCTGATTAAGAAATCGAGGGGTTCAGGGTCTTACTTTCCTTGTCACTCCGTGATTTAAAGCTTCCATAGAAAGGAAGATAAAGCCAGGAGTACATGGAAGCATGCTGCAACTTGTACTCTTCCATATGGGTTTTACGAGACCCAGAAAAGATTCCTTCCTAGTTGTAGGTGTGTAGCGACAGCACAGTTTTTAAAAACTTGTTCCAAAAGGAGCTGAGAAAACAAGGGTAATTCAGGAATCCTAATCCAACTTGAAAGAAGAGAAAAAGTGAGTATCGGTAGTAATCAGGATCTAGAAACTGAATTAAGGAGCATGTTCACAAATTGGTAATTTCAACCTTGTCTAAATACAAAAGAAATTAACAAAAAATCAAGATTGACTTGTATAACAACATTAATTTAAATTATGAAACCATGAGAACTGTTTTAGATTAGGAAATGTAGGAAAATACTATTATTTAAATTGTGTGTATCACCCATGTTAACAAGCATGCAAATCTATTCTCGGTGATTGATGGGATGAGTCTTAAATGGTTTGCCCCTTCAGTTTTAGAGCTAAGGGACCTGCTATGGCAAGGGCAGAGAAAGCCATGTGAAGGAAACCATCTTGCTTAGGGAAGGCTGAGACAAGGTTGCATCAGAAATCCCCAACTAGGCTTTGTTGGTAGAATGAAGACTAGCTGACAGATGTAGCATGCTGGGCCTTATTTACCCTGGGTCACACACACTAAAACTCAGGTTGCCAAGGCTCTTGATAGCCATCCTTTGTTGATGTCTATTATTTACTACTAGGGGCCCGGTGCATGAAATTCGTGCACGGGTAGGTGGGGGAGGGGGAGGGCAGGTGGGGAGTTCCCTCAGCCCAACCTGCACCCTCCCCAATTGGGGAGCCCTCAGGAGATGTGCTACTGATGGCTTTGGTCTACTTCATGTGATTCTCTGCTCTCTGCCGGGCCTGTCTGCTCCACACCATGGGGATGGGCAAGCAGGCCCTGCTGGGTGCT
>PVJC01001122.1:43964-70061 GCA_004026665.1 Murina feae | reverse complement strand
TGTCCCCATTGCTTGCTCCATGGTTGCCCTGCTTGCCTGCTCCCCAATTGCCACTGCCACCACCCAGCAGGGTGTCCTCCGCCATCTTGGCTGTGCTAATTTGCATACAGCCACTCTGATTGGCTGTAGGCGTCCCGAAGGGACGGTTAATTTTACTATTCCGCTTTTATTAGTTTAGATATCTATTGATTCTTGACACTTCGGTCTTCCAGGGACCCTCAGATTCTGCCGTGCTTGCTTGAGTCACCTGTGGTCAGTATTTCCTTATTTTTACCTGTGGGGACCATTACCTGTTGCTTATTCTTGGGTCCTCCTCATGTTCTGTTTCTCTGCTGGGATATCTAGTCCTGACTTTCCTGATTTTTTTTCTTGATGTGGCAGATTGTATTTTACAAAAATGGCTACAGTATCTCTGCTCACATGATTTCCCAAAAGGTGGAGTTTATGTTTATGTCTCCTCCTGGGCCTGGATGGGCCTTTGTGACTCATGCTTGGGCTGACCCTAGTGGCAGGCTAGGACATAGAGGATGGCAAACTTCCTCATGCTCTCTAAAAACATTTGCTTTAAAGCCACAAGTCACCATATAAAAAATCTGACTACCTTGAAATCCCTATCCTGGAGAGACCTCATGAAGAGCCCAAATTGAAATAGCAATGCTCTGCACTAGGGACCCCTGCTGTTTTGAACCGGCCCAGGCACCCATGTGAGGGAGGGAGGTTTCAGATGACCCACCTTCTCTTATGACCTTGAGCAAAACCACTTAACTGAGGCCTGTTTGGGGCGATTTGGTAAGCAGGAATGGATAATGGGAACATCTAGCTATTGCTCATTTATTCACTGACAACCTACTATGCCCGATGCTTTTTCATGTGTTGAGAATATGGCAGTAGCAATCACAAATGTTTCTGCTCTTGTGGGGCTTTAGTTCTAGTGAGAGGAAACAGAAAAGAAAGCAAGCTCTGTTTCATGTCAGAAATAGTGAAGAACAAAAGATGGAAGAGGAATATGAAATGTCATGACAAAAAGATTGTAATTTTGGATCAGGTTACCAGAAAGGACTTCACCGGGACAGTAACTTAACACACATTTCAAAGGGGGAGAGCTAGGCACACATACACCTGGGGTAAGGGTATTCCAGGCAGAAGGGGGGAGTGCAAGGATCTGAGGTGGAAGCTAGCTCATGTGTTCAAGAAACAGAAGGCCAGTGTGTATGGAATTAAGTGTGAAGGGAGGGAGGTAGTTGGTAAGGTCTGAGGTAACAGGCAGCTGGATCATGTAAGGCCTTGTGGATCCTGGTAAGGACTTGGGCTTTTATTCTGAAAGATTTGGAAGTGATTACAAAGACATCCACATGCTGCCTGCTGATGGTACCAAAATCAGTCATTTTTTTTTTTTTTTAACCCTGTGAGGTTATTTGGTCTCAGAGGCCCAACCAGCTCTAGTCTGAGCTGTTTGGCTACCTTATAAGCCTTGTGAAAAGTGCTCTGGGGATAGTAGGGATGATCCAATTCAGGTCCTCTATCCTATTCCTCACTATTTGCCTCTGGTCATGTCACTTGAACACCTACCTGCAGTGACTAATGAAGAGAGAGAATAACAATTTATGAAAGTCATATTTCACGGCATTTATTTTATTGCCTAGAGTGAAATACACACACACACACACACACATATATAAATATATCTCCTATATAATAAAAGGGTAATATGCAAATTGACCCTAACAGCAGAAAAACTGGGAATGACTGGTCACTATAATGCAGGAGCTGCCTCTGGTGGTCAGTGCACTCCCACAGGGGGAGTTCTGCTCAGCCACAAGTCAGTGGCTGGGTGGTGGGAGCCTCTCCTGCCTCCTTAGCAGTGCTAGGGATGTCCGACTGCAGCTTAGGCCTGCTCCCCACTGGCAAGTGGACATCCCCCAAGGACTCCTGGGCTGCCAGAGGGATGTTTGACTGCTAGCTTAGGCCTGATCCCCTGTCCAACCGGCAGTTGGACATCCCCCAAGTGGTTCTTAGCGCTGCCACGGAGACACTTGCCAGCCATGAGCCTGACTTCTGGCTGAGCGCCATTCCCCCTGTGGGAGTGCATTGACCACCAGGGGGCAGCTCCTGCATTGAGCATCTGCCACCTAGTGGTCAGTGTGTGTCATAGCAACCAGTCATTCCACCCTTTGGTCAATTTGCATATTAGGGTTTTATTATATAGGATATCACTTTATGTGATATATAACAATTATATAATTATATATATTTTTATGTGTGTATATATGTATACTTTTATTACAATTCTGTGATGTGTAGTAAGACCAATTGGCCATGAAACAAAATAGAAAAAGATAAAACCTATACATAAGAAACAGGTCCAGAAGGTTAAATAATTCAGTTAGGTGGATAGTGAGGATCTTAAATGGGAGAAGTTACTACATAAACCCTAAGTATATTGGTTCTAAGTCCAATGCTATTTCACTTTCATGACAGAAACCCAATATAACAATGGCAGTTAGGCAGGCCAATTATAATGTTATTTTCTTTTCTGCCTCGTGGCACTGGCACATAACTGCCCCCAATTTATTCCTTCCTTGGGGGAAAATAGTTACTGGGAGTCAGAATGTAGTTTAATAATATTGGGTATTATTATGAATTCTCTAATCAAATAAGGGCTAGATAATATGTGGAGGAAATTGAAAAAGAACAAAATACTTTATCTTGAAGTTACTGTCCAAACTCAGTACAGCTGAAGAGCTAATGACTCCTCTTCATTTAGCGGAAGAGTGCTTCTTTGGAGAAATTCAGGCCCCAGTGAGATCTGTTGGGTTGTTGCAAGGCAGGGAAATAGGTGGCCCATTGAACACTTCTGCTCTGAAAAGGCAGTAACAACCCAGCGTGTCACTCTTGACTGAGCTCTAATTGAGTCATGAAAGGAAAGAACGTGTCTCAATGGGCGTGTACAATTTAACAAGTTGTATCTTAAGGTTCTCAGCATATTTTGTAAAATTGGTTTATACATCTGAACTTTAGAATGGCCTGGATTTGTCTTCGCTGACCTTTGGAGAGCATTTCTTTCCTCTCTATTACTCTAAAGGAATAATCACATTTTCCTTCAGGATAGAGTAGAAAAGTTTAAGGCGAGTTTGCTTTATAAGTTTACATATCAGCACATGGTTTATATAAAGTGCAACTCGATGATAAAGAACTGATTACTAAAACTCAGCAAACTTTTTAAGTGTGCTTCTAGGATGCCGTGTTGGGAAGTTTGTAACAGTTTTTGAAAATCTACTTCTGGAAATACAGAAGGAAAAATTTTAAACTAAAATAGAGACCTGGATTCTGGCCCTGCCAATAAATAACTTAATATGAGATTTTAGATAAGTTGTCAGACAAGGCTTGTATTTTGGCATCTGTAGAATGGGGAGTTGGACTACATAATCTTTAAGGTATCTTCTAATTTTTTTCAATTTCTACTCAAATGTAGAGTATGAATTCTGTCTTTCATGTTAAATAATCCTATAATAAAAAAAAAACACCTCTATATTATTTGAAATTTAGAAGATGGAGGAAAATAGAAGGGGCAGAGTTACTTACATGCTTACCATTGTGCTTAACCACTGCTATAACTTTAATGTATTTCTAGTCTGTCTCAAATTTTAAGAGAGACAACTATAGGCAGTATGCAATTTGGTATCCTCTGGCAAGACCTTAAAATGTCCTCATGCTAGCAAATATTCATGCTTTGTGAATGGATTTGAGTTTTGGAAGCAATCAAATGTCAGTCAGACTCAACTCTAGTGACTCCAGTGGGTAGTCATGCTAAGTAATTCTACTTAGGGTCCAAAATGAAGTATGACAGCATAGCCGATGTGGCTCAGTGGTTGAGAATCAACCCATAAACCTGTGGGCCAGTTTGATTCTCACTCAGGGCATATACCCAGGTTGTGGGCTTGATTTCCAATAGGGGGCGTGCAGGAGGCAGCCAATCAATGATTCTCTTTTTATCATTGGTGTTTTTATCCCTCTCTCCCTCTCCCTTCCTCTCTCTGGGAAAAAACAACAATAAAAAAACACAAACAAACCATAAAAAAATAAAGAAAATAAAAAATGAAGTATGGCGGCAAACCAAAGCTTTTTATGGTTTGCAAAACTCATGTTAACATCAATTTTAAATATTTTTCTAGAAATACTTTGAGTAAAGTTAGCATTCATTGAATCAATGCCTGCCTCTCAATGCCCAACTGTATGTATATGCTGTGAGGTTCGTAACAATAAAAACATTATTAGCACTTTATCATTACCAACTTATATTTTGTCTGTGCTATGATGGAGTAAATTCTGAAATCCTGTACAATGGTATTAAATGCCTGATTCCACTGAAAAGGCACTCTTCACTCCCAACCTAACAGCTATAATATTAAAATGAATGTCACTGTCCTAAGCTTAGCATACAAAGCCCGTGCAAGACATTTTATCACCAAACCTCACAGTTACCTGAGTTTTGGCCCCATAATTTGCCCAATATCACATAGTAATTGTAGAGATGGAATGGGCACCTAGGTCATTTTTACTTTAAAAAGCTGCTCTTTCAGTCATCCATGTAGGTAAAGTGAAGAGATAAATACTAATTATCAACATCATCATCATAATCATCATCATCATCATCATCATTGCCTATTCCTGCAATAGCATCTTGCTAATATCCAAATGACTTGGCACTTTATTTAGATCCAGGCACCTGGCATAGATTTAGCAGCAGTCCAAGGGGACCACAATTTAGATCGGAGAGAAAAGAAAAACAAAGAGAATGAAAATGCTCTTAAGAGGAGGATGAGTGCCCCTCTGGCAGGAAGGAAGCACTATTCTTAGCCTCTTTGTTCTTCGGGAAGGCTTTGCTTCTGTAAATTTCACAAGGATTAAGAAAATCAAACACTAAAACTGTAGGCTGTCCAAATGCCATACTCACAGAATTACTCAACTCCATTTCAATTTTATCAATTTAGAACCAACTCTACCTGGAATTAAAACTTGCATTTCTTTCTTATTATCTATTTCCGAAACACGAAGTAGAACATGGGCAAATGTTAGTTCAAAGCAGAGTGAATAAAAATAATTTTAATAAAAAAACAAATACTTTATTTAATTACTAGAGGCCCGGTGCATGGACTCATGCACCAGTGGTGGGGGGGGGGTCCCTCAGCCTGGCCTGCACCCTCTCACAATTTGGGACCCCTCAGGGGATGTCAGAGAGCTGGTTTTGACCCAATCCTGAAGGCTAGGCTGAAGGACTCCACCGGTGCATGAATCCATGCACCAGGCCTCTAGTATGCATATAAGATCTTTGGTTAATCTCTTCCTGACCGCCCCCTACCTTCTTTGCTCTGAGATTCATCAGTCTGTTTCATGTTTCCATGCCTGTGCATTGAGTGTCTGCCCTTGGTGGTCACTGTGCGTCATAGCTACCAGCCAGTTGGCCAGCTTCTTAGGCTTTTATATATATAGATGTTTCTATATCTTACTATGATTTTTTTCACTTAAGACACGTTATACCTCAAAGGATCAGCATGGTGGAGGGATTAAAATTGTTAATTGAATAGTATATTAGTGTGACATTTAAAAGCTTATTGTGAACTTTGAGCTATATCAAGTGATCAATCTTAAGGGGTTCTCAGTTTTTTGTGTAGTTAGCTTAGGAAAAGGTTAAAAACAGAAAAGCTACTCTGAATAGTGGTTAAATAATTCTAGGAGAGCCCCATTACATATAAAAATATTAGAGGCCAGGTGCATGAATTTGTGCATGTGTGGGGGCTGACCAGGGGAGGGGCCACTGGTTGTTCCAGTCATTCTGCTGTTCTGGTCACTTGGCTTTATATATATAGATGTAAAAATGATTTTTTTTATAGTGAACTTTTGTGTTTCTAAAAATAAACTGAGAGCCTGGCTGGTGTGGCTCAGATGGTTGATCATCGACCTATGAACCAGGAGGTCATGATTCGATTCTAGGTCAGGGCACATGCCTGGGCTGTGGGCTCAATCCCCAGTAGGGAGTGTCCAGAAGGTAGCTGATCAGTGATTCTCTCTCATCATTGATATTTCTATTCCTCTCTCCCTCTCCCTTCCACTCTCGAAAATAAAATAAACAAAAAATTAAAAAAAGAATATTTAAAAATATATGTAATTTAAATATAAATTAAATTAAAAATATAAACTATATTAACTTATAGTCCAAAACAGGACTATTATATCTTAGTTTATTTTAAAAAATATACTTTTATTAATTTTATTTTATTCATGGGTCAATGTTCAACCACTAAGCCACCTCAGCTGGGCAAAAAATTCTTTAAACAATACAGGATTGCTAAAATGGAATAAAATAGTATGGATTTTAATATAAAAGAAATAAAAGGAACTGTAAACAATTTTCTAGAGGTGTTTAAGGTATTGTTTAAAGTTGCCAAATGGGTTATTAGGTGAAATAAAAGAATGGATTTAATAACTTACTCCCTATCTTGTGGAGCAGTACTTGCTTTTATTTGCCTTAAAGCTCTAACAGATGTACCTAGACTTGGTATGTACCCCAAACATATTGATATTGACTTTGATCATTTACCATCTTCACCTTCATCTTTCCTGAAGAAAGGATTTTAATCTTGGTAGTCTGTTCTTACGTAGTAACGGACAGTTAGTGAGTGTTTGCTATGTGCTAGGTCCTTGTGTAAGCAGTTGTATTTCCTCAGTACTTGGCACACAGCTCTATGAACTCAGAGCTCTATTACCCTGCTGCACCTCTGAGGTAGCTCGGGCTGAGGTAGTTCGGGCAGAGAGACATTCAGCACTTTGCCCAAAGTCAGATCTAGTAAATGGTGGGCTACAATTTGAACCTAGGCTGTGTCAGGCTCCAGAGTGGACAATTTCAACCATCTCAACTATGTGGCACTGTAGCATGGAATAGCCTTCTCTGCCCCGGCCCCTTTAGAGATCCTCAGTGTTGATATAGACCACTCAGCAAGTATCTCATAGAGGCGTAGAACAAAGAGGACAGAGCCCCAAGCAAACCGTGCCAGATATGAGTACAAGGTGATGTGACTAACTTCACAAACCAAACGAAACAGGGGAATTCAAATTCTCCTACGTCAGGCTTAATGAATAACCAGAGACCACCGAGGCTCCCCTTGCTTCCTTGTTGTCATTTGGAATCCTGTTTCTGTCTTTGTCTGTCTGTCTTTGTTTCTCTTACCCACACACTCCCAAGAGTATCTACACAAGTACTATCTAGAGCAGCACAACAGATGGAAATGAGGGAGATCTCCATAGTTTATTCCTTACCTCGTTATCCTTAGCTCTAACTTGTCTCAGATAATATTTCCCCTCTGACGACATCTTTTAACCCCTTATCCTGAATTTCCCAACTGTTTCCCATTTAATAATATTGGTTAATTTTACTTCAGCCCTCTGTGGTCACAGAATCATCATTAGCCTTTTTTCTATAGAATCTAAACGAGGGGAAGAAGAGAGGTTTAGCAATAGCATTTTGTCATATAGGTTCTACACAGTTAAGATGACAGCACAATGTCTCAGGTTGTCCAATGGAGTATATGCTTCTTTTCCAGTGTCAGTTGGAGAGGAGAGATTCTGTGACTTTCATGATTTCAAGTAGAACAAGGAGAAGGGAAAGATCCTTGCTCGAAGCCTCAGGTGGTGACACCTCTAGGGGACATTGCCAGACCAACATATACAGCTACAGACAAAGAGCACTTGCTTGCCTGAGCTGGGGCCGGGCCAGGGTGTCAGCAAAGGGCTCTGCCCTCTTCCTCTTCCATCCCCTGAACAGAGATTCCATTCTTGAGCTCTTCTAGTCTTCACCTTCTGAAGCCTCTTCAGCTGGCCAAATGAACCATTGCTTGTGAATTGAGGAGGGGGTAATGGGATGATGGATCTGGGTGGGCCATGGTCCTGCCAGTCCTACCACTGTATTCTAGGTTGGGACTCAGAACATGTCCACCACAGAAAGTCATTGTACCATACATGATTGATTCCACAGTGCTATACTATGATCTCAAGTACAACCTAGACAAATGTGTAGGCCTTAGAGTTTAGTTATTGAGGGTACATGTTTATAACATTAGTTTATAATCCCCAATAGGTTGCCAAAAGTCTGAAATGATTTTTCAAAGTGAATTCTCACTATTTTGTAGTATACTTTGTCCATTATTACAGTGAATATTTGATAAAGGTTTTTTTTGGGGGGGAGAAGGGGTTCAACATTTTCAGTGCCCTTGGAAGGGAAATACCTTTAAGATTGTTCATATAGAACAGTTCATCTGAAACAAGGATGTGTAAAATTGTATCATATAGCAATCGAGAACATTCTTGGGTTTGGGCGTTAGAGAGACAGGGCTTTGCCATATACTGACTGTGTAGTTTGGAGAAATTGCATATCTTCTCAGCCTCAGTTTTTTCTTCAGTAAACCAATCTAATAGTCTTACTTTATAGGGTTTTTGTGGAGAATAAATGAAACTACATATATCTAATTTAGAACCATGCTTTTATCATTGTTTTATGATAACAAGATAAATGAATGAATAAATAACACTGCAGTACTTTGTGGAATACATCAGTAAACTATTTTGAGGATAGTATTAATTAGCTGATGGGATGGATGGAACTAGTGTCACTCAATGCTAATCAAAGAACTATGGCGGAATGTAACACATTTGCATACTTCTCTGTGGATGTAAACCACTTTCAGAGAGATTGTTTTTTATTTCTGATGTTTAAATGTGGATGGAGAGACCATGCTAGATTGAAAATAGAAATGACAAAGTTAATTTATAGACATTTTAAAAAGAATTGAGCTAGCGCTATTTCTATCTCATTTTGTTGTTAGTATTTTCAGTACTCAGGACCAGGATCAGTTCTTGGCTTCTGAGGAAGATTCGGCAGTGGCGTGCATCATCCATCAGTCACACATTTGTAATAGCTACTGTATTCTATTTCTGAGCCAGGAATAGTGAGCTGAGAAGGGCATGTTGTTGATGATGTTTCAGAGTGATTCCACAAGTGGCATGGTGGAAGTGATTGTTACAGATACTCTGTGTAGTCACTCACTGAAGATTGTTCGAAAGTGGCAATCTAAGCTTTAATGCAGTAGTCTCTCTCTGTAGGGCTAGAAGAGTTATTTACCACTGTGAAGACAATTTTTTATGCATTTATTCTTTCAGTCAAGTCATGTTTGATAATGTGAAAGCAAAAAAATTTTAAAGTGATTATTTTACTTTCCAGAAAGAGAAAGATTCTAGGTGGGATATATTACCTTGAATTGAAAGTCTCTTAGATGTATATAATTAACACTAGAGGCCCAGTGCACAAAAATTTGTGCACTTGGGGGGGGAGGGATCCCTCAGCCTGGCCTGTGCCCTCTCACAGTCTGGGACCCCTCAGGGGATGTCTACCTGCTGGTGTGCCTGGCCAGCCTGGGTGAGGGGCTAATGGCTGTGTGCAGGCTTGCCAAGACCCCAGTGGGGACCCACCCTATGGGGGTGTGGCCAGCCTGTGTGAGGGTCTGAGGGCCGTTTTCAGGCTGCCCACAGCCCCTTCAGGGTTTGGGTCCCTACTGGGGTGCCTGGCTGGAAGCAGGTATCTGGGGTTTGTTTATCTTCTATAATTGAAATTTTGTAGCCTTGAGTAGAGCTCAGGGCTCCCAGGGCCCTGGCTTCCTCCATTGCCCGGGGCAACTCTAGCTCTGTGGCTGCTGCCATCTTAGTTGAGTTAATTTGCGTATTTTCTCCTGATTGGCTGGTGGGTGTGGCTTGTGGGTGTAACAGAGTGAGGGTTAATTTGCATATTATGCTTTTATTAGATTAGATTATCTATTTAGGTTTTCTATCTAAAAATATGATTCTTCCTACTAGGATGAACAAGTGGGTTACTATTCAGAGAGTTGAGAGTATAGAAACAGGTCCACATTTATATAAGAATTTAGTACAGGAAACTGATTAACTTTAGAAAAAAATAGCATTGTGTCCTATAGCAAAACAAATTCTTGGGGGATGAAATAAATAAATGTAAAAAAATTTATATAAGTAAAATAAAATTTTTCTGACCAATGGATAAAAAAGTCTAAGTATAAAATCAAAAGGAGAATCATAAACTATAAGTTTACTTAACATGTGTAAAATTTCAATGTGATGAACACACAAAATACAAACGCAAACAACAAACCATGAAAAAACATATGATATAAATTTTGTATTTGGTACCCTTATATTAAAAAAAGTCTTGGAAACCAATAAGAAAAAGATAAATTACCCCCACCCACACCCCCATTAGAACATGGGCAATAAAACACAAAAGAAAAAAAAATTCAGTACTTATAAAATGTTAACCTCAGAAATGGATAAAAGATAAATACAAACTTTATAAAATGAAATTCCACTTTTAAAGCAACTAACAAAAGCATTTAAAATGGTATTGTTCATGACTTTCTGGCATGGAAGCTACCACATGTTCTGGAGGTTTAGGTTCACACACCTCTGTGACATGCTTTTGGCAATGTATAAGATAACGCTTAAAATAGGCACAACTCTGCATCTTTACCAGGAAATGATCAGAGAAGTTTGCAAAGATTTTATGCAAGTAAGGGCATAATATTCATTTAAAACAACAAAAATAAAAAAACAAATCAGTGAGGTGGAGGGGTTCAGTGGGAAACTAAAGGGGGACATCTGTAATACTTTCAACAATAAAGATAAATTAAAAATAAATAAACAAAACCACAGCAGAGCCTGAAACAAACAAACAAACCAAACCAAACCAAATCAAATGTCTCATAAATTTATGATATTAAAAATTATAAATTACATGGTGACTACTATGCATAAAGAATAGTTTCAGTGATCAAATCATTTACAAAATCCTAAGTATAATGCTACCATTAAAAATCAAGTTTTTGAAGAGCATTTAATCCTATGAGAAATGTACATAATTTGATATTACATTACAGGAAGGAAAAGACCTTAAATAGTATCTATAGCAAGATCCAAAGGCTGAAAGGAAACACCCAGTGGTAACTGTGGGGATCTCTGAGTGATGGAAATGTAGATGATTTTTACTTTTTTCTTCTGTTTGTCTTATATTTCATCAATTCAAGTAAAAACACTATGTTAAAGTAATTTAATCCCTATTAAATGAAAACTATCAATATCAACTAAAAACAATGTCAGCTGAAAAATGCATGTATTTACATCTACATAAATTAAATAATCCTGTATAATAAAGGGGTAATATGCAAATTGACCATCACTCCAACACACAAGATGGCCACCCCCAAGTGGACACCAGATGGCCAGCAGAGGAGGACAGTTGTGGGTGACCAGGCCTGCAGGGGAGGGCAGTTGTGGGCAATTAGGCTAGCAGGGGAGGGGAGTTGGAGGGACGGGGAACCAGGCCTGTAGAGGAAGGCAGTTAGGAAGGAACAGGCTGGCAGAGGAGAGCAGTTAGGGGCGACCAGGCTGGCAGGAAGGGCAGTTGGGGAGGGTACCAGGCCTGCAGGAGAGGGCAGTTGGGGAGGACCAGACCTGCAGGAGAGGGCAATTGGGGGGGACCAGGCCTGCAGAGGAGGGCAGTTAGGGGTGACTGGGCCAGCAGAGGAGGGCAGTTGGGGGCAATCGGACTTGTAGGGGAGCAGTTAGGTGTCAATCAAGATGGGAGGGGAGTAGTTAGCAGGTGATCTGGCTGGTAGGTTGGGAACAATTAGGCAGGTAGGTAGAAGTGGTTAGGGGCAATTAGGCAGGCAAGCAGGTAAGAAGTTGGGAGCCAGCAGTCCTGGATTGTGAGAGGGATGTGCGACTGCCCTCGAGGAATCCCAGATTGGAGAGGGTGCAGGCTGGGCTGAGGGACACCCCACCCCCCCGTGCACAAATTTTGTGCACCAGGCCTCTAGTAATTATAATAAACGTATGCTGACCTACTCTATAATTTCTTTTCATTAGACAAATATGTGTTTAGTGTCCCCACTGTTGCCAGGTCTTGTTTTAGGTTGTAGGGGACAGCAATGCTCTAGTGAACAAGAGAGAACACACTTGGCTTGCCTTACAGTGGGAGTGGGGAGGAACTATGAGTAAGGAGAGTTTCTGTTCATGTTCTTCTCTGCGAAGAAATGCTTACTGTCTCTGTCCAGTAGGTGACCTGATCCTTGATGTAGACTTTCTGAGAACTGAGCATGCCTCAAGAATTAAACTAACCATGCTGGAATTTTTGCTTTTGTGGCATAAAACGTCTCTGATACCTTGATTTTAGGGACTAGGGCACCAATGAAAGTTCTATGCTCAGAATTCTGAGTGATGCCCATAACTGAAGGGATATACACAATGGGCTTAAACCGGTGAATCTTATTTTTAGATTCCAGTAATGAAGCCAAATTACAAATAGTGAAATTCTGCAACCGGTTGAGAGAGACAGATTGCTGCTGAGCTATTTCAAGGACAGCCATGCCCATACATGTGTGTGGCACAACTATTCTGGAGGATCACCCGGGAGATTCCCAGCCACTTACATTCACTGATGAGTTCCAAGGAGGGCAGGAAGTACTCGTCACAGACAATAGACAGGGCCATGAACATGTAAAGGATAATTAGGAAGTAGATTACGATGCCTCCATCTTTGCGCTCCTGTTTTGTGAAAAACCCTGCAGGAAACTCCGATGATGGAGACATAACACATTGGGTGCTATTTCCTGGTGAGGAAAAGGAGGTGAAAGTGTGAAGGATGTTGGAATCACACATTCCAAGCTCACACAGGGAAATTGCTTAAGAAATCTGTAAAGTGTGGGGTTTCTGGGTAGAATTTTAAGAACCCTGGTGACAATGTACCTATTCCCTTTCGAATATGATGTAGTTGCAGATCTGAAAAAAAAAAAAAAAAAAAGTCTTTGAGACCCAAAAGAGAGGCTTTCATGAAATAAGCTGATGATAATGGAAGAATTAAAAAGAAGAAATCATGAAATTACTCCTTCTCTGCTTCATTTCTAAAAGGGAATTCCAAACCCCTCTTCCTCCTCAAGTGGAAACTATAATCTCTGATTATTAAGATTTCTAATATTTGTGCAATTTCATTTTCCAGTTGCAGAACCCAAGTTGTCCCCAGGCCCGCAAACAGTCACCCACTGTCTGCAGAGTGAGTTTCTGGGATGCAAGATTATTTTTCACGATGAAGTCTCCAACAATAAAAACGGAGGCCGCCCTGCTTCATGGTGTCTGTGAATTATTTCGGTGCTATCTTTGAGATTTAAAAAGCGTTTCATATTCTTCCAAATGCTAAAAATCAGAGCAAGCACAGGAGGAAGGATAGCCAAGAGGGTCAAGGGAGAATATCCCTTTATTTATAGGCAGAAGCAGCAGGGGTTGCTGACCCCAGCACCCACCTACCTGTGGCCTGTGGGAGACGCTGGGGCAGGGAGGCCCCTGGGAGAGGCAGGCATGCAGCTGCCCAGAGGATGCCGAGGAGCAGGGCCCTTCTTGTCCACCGTGGACCCCCTTCTGTCAGCATGTCTGCTGCGCTCTTACTGCAGTGTGCAGCTTGAGGAGGAGAGGAAAGGAGGGTTAAGCTGGATCATGTGAGGAGTCTCCTTCCTGCCCAATGCCCTGCCCAGATACATTTCAGCAAAGCCAGTGCAGGAGGGAGGGGGGTTGGGGCCAGACAAGCCTCTCTAATCAGGAGCACCAAGCCTCCTGGAGGCTGGAGGAGGTAGAGAGGAGAGCAGGCAATCCTGTCTACATCTGCCCTGGGCCCACAGTCTGTGCGAGCAGATCCTGGAAGCTTGTACTTTATGGAGTCTTTATTTAATGTTTTCATACTGGCTCTGCTTTTGACTTTCTCTGCATTTGTAAAGATCTGAGCTTTTACAACTGCTCCCACTTCTCTCCAATTCTCGCTTGCATAAATTGTTGGAATTGGTGTACATGTCTTCTGCGGCTAGCTTGGCACCTTTTATATTTCTGTTTTTGCCATTGATCCTTGTCTCCAATTAGGGCTAGACACAGGAGGGTGACTTAGGAAGCTACTGCCATTATCTAGTGGAGGAATGAAAGATGGTAGCTTGAACCAAGACAGTGGCAATGGGCATGGAGAGAAATTGACAGCTTCAAGAACTGTTAAGGAGACAGATTGGATGCTACTTGATCATTGATAAGCTGTGCTCTCTGCCAGAAGTTATCTAAAATGCAAATTCAACAAGACAGGGAGTGTTCAAATATAGACTTCTATCTTCCCCACCCTAACGCTGATCAGGCTTGTCAAGGCATTAAAAACTTGTGACAGTGTAGTAACATGTAGCTAATCTCACAGGCTCTACAGCCAGACCACTTGGTTTGAGTCCTACTACTGCTACCTACTAGTTATGTGACCTTGCATAGATTATTTAAACTCTGCGCTCCTTGATTTCACTATCTGTCAAATGGGAATGGTATAGTACCACCTATATTTGGGTGGTGGTGAGAATTGCATAAGTGAATGCATGTAGTCTGTTTAGAATAGCCTCTTCCACAAGGTCAATGTTATAAATATTGGTCTATATTATTATAATTATTACTTTTACTTTTTTAAAAAATATATATTTTATTGATTTTTTTTTAGAGAGGAAGGAAGAAAGAGAGTTAGAAACATCAATGAAAGAGAAACATGGATCAGCTGCCTCCTGCACACCCCCCACTGGGGATGTGCCCACAACCAAGGTACATGCCCTGACCGGAATCGAACCTGGGACTCCCAGTCCACAAGCTGACACTTTATCTACTGAGCCAAACTGGCTAGGGCATTACTTTTACTCTTGATTGATATAGATGTTTCTTGGCCTTAAAGAAATTTTATAGCTTTGCAGCTCTCACAGTTCCTTGCTTTGCAGAAAGAGCATATGCTTGCTAATGTTTAGATTTAGAAACTGGGTTTTTCTGGAAAACAGTTGCTTCTAGATATTTGGGATCTTGGGTTGGTAAAAATTCTCAACCACCCTTTATTTCTGCTGGGAATTGGAACCCACTATAAACCTCTCTGAAACTGTCATTTCGAGGAACTGACTATTCAGATGTGTGGTGTGGTTGTGTGGCTGGGATGGTGAGTCACTAAAGTGAAGCCCAGTAACAGAGTAGACTTTCTGCTGCCCACACCCGCGGGGGAGATCGACTGGCCCACTAGACTGTGGCTCAGTACCACAGTAGCTAAGACCAGGGAGGAGGCCATTTACTTTGGTGCTGAGTGGAAGTGTTTCATGAGCCTTTCTTCTCCAAAATGCATAGTTCAACCAATGATTAAAACTAAACATTGTAAACAAGCAAAATACCACAAAATGCAAACGCATCGTGACTACTTCCAATGCATGGTGTTAATCCTGGAAACAGGAAGTATCTGAAGATATAAGCCTGTTACAATGGGAGAGCAATATCTTGCATGCAGTAAGTTCTTAAATAAACATTTGCTGAATGATTACATTATAGTGATTCTTAAAAATACACTCCATGAGCAAACATGTACTTGCTCCAAAAAGCTATATAATAAAATAAGGATTTACCAAGAAAAAAGAATTTAGGATGTTACTTAAATGTGCCTTATACATTTATTCTTCATATTCTTAAAAAGCTTTTTATTGTAAAATAACACACAAAGAAAGCCACACAAAATAACTGTAGTTTATTGTTATATTGTTGTTGTTGTTGTCATCATTTTTATATGATAAACACCCCAGGTTAAGAAATAAGACTTAGCCAGCCACCCTAGAAATCTATTCATGTGTCTCAATCTCAACTCCCCATTTTCTCTGTAAATAATCAGACTCCTGACTTGTTTAGTCATCACTTTCAATGTATATTTTTAATAGTTTATCACCCAACCCTGACTGGGTGTCTCCTTTGGATAATATAGCTCAGCTTTTAAAAAAAGTCCTTTAAGTCTCTTTTAGTATAAAGAGTTCTCGCTCTTACTTTTCTTTTCCTTATAATTTACCTGTTAGAAAATCCAGAGCATTTGATCTGTAGAGTTTCCCAGATTTTGTTGATCATGTCCTATAGGACAGCTCGATATGTTCCTCTGTTTTCTATGTTTTTGTATTGGGCAGCTGAATGCATAGGCTTGATCAGACTCACTTCTGCCCCTCTGGCAAGATAGACTGTGGTGTGATCTTTCCTCAGAAGCACACAATGTCTGCTTGTTTCTTCTCTTTTGGTGACGTTAAAAGCGTTTCACGCTTATTACCTTAATCCATTCATTCTTTAGAGGCTGCCTAAGGATGGCATTCTAATTCTACAATTTCTTTTTTATTTGTTACTTGGGATATTTTACAATGATATGATTTCTATCATCTACTCTTTGGAAACCAGGGATACCCAGTTAATATATACACTAGAGGCCTGGTGCACAAAAATTTGTGCACTCGGGAGGTCCCTCAGCCTGGCCTGTGCCTTCTCGCAGTCTGGGACCCCTCTGGGGATGTCCACCTGCTGGTGTGCCTGGTCAGCCTAGGTGAGGGGCTGATGGCTGTTTTCAGGCTGGCCATGCCCCCCAGTGTGGACCCTCACCCCATTAGGGTGTGGCCAGCCTAGGTGTGGTCTTGAGGGATATTTCAGGCTTTCAGGCTGCCCACAGCTCCCATTGACCCAATGTCCCAGCAAGGCTGGCTGAAAGCAGGTTTCTGGGGTTTATTTATCTTCTATAATTGATACATTGTTCCTTTAAGCTGAGTCCTAGGTAGGTAATGAAGCCTCCTGTTGACTTCAACTCGTGGCTTCTATAATTGAAAGAATGTTGCCTTAGTAGACTCTAGGCAGGCAGTTTCCTCCATCGCTGGTGCAATGGAAGGCTGCTGTTTGCTTCAGCTCCGAGGCTTCTATAATTGAGACAATGTTGCAAGTATGTTGCCTGGAGCCAGGAGAAGCCCAGCTGGCCGACTGGCAGACAGTTTACTCCTGCTGCAATGAAAGCTGCCTGTTTACTCTAGCTCCATGACTGCCGGCCTCCATATTGGCTGGGTTATTTGCATACAGACACTCTGATTGGCTGGTGGGCGTGGCTTAGGCATCCCTTAGAAATGGTCAATTTCAATATTACTCTTTTATTAGATTAGATGATAAAAATACATGCTTGATTCTTTTCCTTTATTTATCAACTAGAGGCCTGGTGCACCAAATTTATGCACAGAGGATGTGTCCCTCAGTCTAGCCTGACCCTCTGCAATCTGGGACCCCTCGAGGGATGTCTGGTTGTCTGTTTAGGCCCTATCCCACTGGGACATCCCTCTAACAATCCTGGACTGCTGACTCCCAACCACTTGCCTGCCTGCCTGCCTGATTGCCCCTAATTGCTTCTGCTTGCCAGCCTGATCACCCCCTAACCACTCCTCTATCAGCCTGATTGATGCCTAACTGCTCCCCTGCTGACCTGATTGCCCCTAACTGTCCTCCCCTGTAGGCCTGGTTGCCCCCAACTGCCCTCCCCTGCAGGTTTGGTCACCCCCAATTGCTCTCCCCTGAAGGCCTGGTCAACCTCAACTGCCCTCCCATGCAGGACTGGTCCCTCTCAACTGCACTCCTCTGTAGGCCTGGTCGCCCCCAACTGCCCTCCCCTGCTGGCCTAATCTCGCCCCCAACTGCCCTCCCCTGCTTACTTGGTTACCTCTAACTGCCCTCCTCTGCTAGCCTGATCACCCACAACTGCCCTTCCCTGCTGGTCTGATTGCCCCCAACTGCCCTTGTACGTAGAGCACAGGAGGTTTATCTTGGTGCAGTGGCTGATGCAATGCTGTGAGCACACTCCAGCAGTTCAGGTCTTTCTGGCAAACCAGGAAGATGGCAACGCCCACCTGAGCCCCTCCTAGAGCCATGTACACAATACCCCGACCTTTATGCTCATTGGCTCCCTAAGAAGACCTTGCGTTCCATGATTGGCCACCTCCACTATATATACTGCTGTACTTCCTCAATAAAATTAGACCTGCATCACAGAACCTGGTCTCCAGAGTCGTGCATGCAAGTGTCCTAGCACTTAGGGGCTCCATCGTCCTCACCCCTGGGAGACCCCCTGCTGCCTGATTGCCCCCAACTGCCCTCCCATGCTGGCCTGATTGCCCACAGCTGCCCTCCCATGCCAGCCATCTTGTGGCGGCCATTTTGTAATGACATTGCACATGATGCCACCTAGGCTGTTATTATACAGGATTCTCAGGATTATTGGTTCTTTGTTTTCCAAATATAATCAATTAGATTTTTAAAATTATTATAAATTAATGTATTGAAATATATTTGATGGATTCCAATAGCAATTATATATTTATTATCTTCATCTGAGGATATATTTATTGATTTTAGAGAAAGGGAGAGGGGAGAGAGAGAGAGAGAGAGAGAGAGAGAGAGAGAGAGAGAGAGGGAAACAACAATTGGTTGCCTTCAATATGTGTTCCAACTAGGGATCAAAGCCAAAACCTATGTATGTGCCCTGTCTGGGGGTCAAACCCAAGACATATTAGGTGTATGAGACTCCAATCAACTGAGCCACTAAGCCAGGCAGCAATTATCTTTTTTGAAGCTCGAATAATCTCATCTTTAGCTGGTGGGAGCTTCTTCAGGTTGTCTTCTAAGGGCCTTTGACATGATCTTAATAGGTTTTGATAGCTTTCTCACTACCTGATATAAAAAGACTAGGGGCCCGGTGCACAAAAATTTGTGCACTCGGGAGGTCCCTCAGCCCGACCTGTGCCCTCTCGCAGTCTGGGACCTCTCTGGGAATGTCCACCTGCTGGTGTGCCTGGTCAGCCTGGGTGAGGGGCTGATGGCTGTTTTCAGGCTGGCCAAGCCCCCCAGTGGGAACCCTCAACCCATTGGGGTGTGGCCAGCCTGGGTGTAGGCCTGCTGAGGGCTGTTTTCAGGCTTTCAGGCTTCCCACAGCTCCCATTGACCCAATGTCTCAGGAAGGCTGGCTGGAAGCAGGTTTCTGGGGTTTATTGATCTTCTATAATTGATACACTGTTTCTTTAATCCGAGGCCTAGGCAGGTAACGAAGAAGCCTGTCTGCTTCAGCTTGTGGCTTCTATAATTGAAAGAATGTTGCCTTAGTAGTCGGGCCCGAGGCTTCTATAATGGAGACAATGTTGCAAATATGTTGTTGTCTGGAGCCTGGAGAAGCCAAGCCGGCCAGTAGATAGTTTTATTCCTGCTGCAAAGGAAGCTGCTTGTTTACTCAGCTCTGTGACTGCCGGCCTCCATCTTGGCTGGGTTAATTTGCATACAGTCGCTCTAATTGGTTGGTGGGCATGACTTAGGCATCCCGAAGAAACATTCAGTTTCAATACTATGCTTTTATTAGATTAGATGTTCCAGGTTCATCTTACACATAAAATCAGCCATATATCAAAAACACCTCTTTATTTTTAAATTAAAAAGTATATTAAGATCATGATAAAAAAATCTAGGTTCCTTGAGATGTTCATTGTCATGGGTTGCTTCCGTTATCTGAAGGGATGCTATTCTGCCCCTTTGTTTCTTTTATTCTTATAACTTTGCGTAGGTTTTGACCTTCACACCTTTCATTTCCTTTCTTCCATGAGAAATTATTTTTTCCTGAGCTTTTAGAACAAGGTGTTCAGTATAGCTTTTCTCAATGCACAGAGATCCCTCTGCCATTGTTTATCTGTAGTGAGATTTACTGGCTCTGTCTTCTACTCCTATTTTTACTGGGAACTTCTCTTTTTTCCTCTGATGTCTCTATCCTGCTCAGCTTTTATTTCCTATCTAGACATTTCAAATCTCTATGCATCAGCCTTGACCTGGAAGGGAGCCCTGGTTGGTCAGTTTTTAGAGTTCATATATGTCAGACCTACTATGATCCCTGGTACTCACCTACTGTGGGGCTGAACCAAAGCTTTTTTAGTTTTAACTGCTATTCTCAGATTTTCTGTGCCTTTCCTGTGCTTTCTTCTATAGAAGCTGCTGCCATGCATGTCTGGTGTCCAAGAGTGGTTTGTCCCCACTTATTTGTATTTGGGGTTTTTGGAAATAGCTTGACACAATTTTACTTAAAATGCTGTTCATGGGTCTTTGGATTTGCTAGCTAGTTGCTTTGTCTGTTTCTATGTGGAGATTCACCAAGAGTGAAAAACCATGCCACTTCTCTCTCCATCTTGAAAAAACTTGTTTTCAACCGAAGGAATTAATAATTTAAGAATGGCCACGAAGTTTTTTAGTACATTGAACAAATGCTTTGCTTTACAAAGGTTCTGTTTACATACAACCAGTGGGAAAGTTATCTGTTATGTAAAGCCGCTTACAGCTAAATTGTTAGATAGGGTCGTGCTGAGCAAACAAAACAAAGCTGGACCTATTGGGAATTTGACCTTGAGAAAATAACTTCACTTCTTAGGGCTTCCTTGTTCTCATTTGTAAAATGCAAGGGCTGGGCTAGATATTAAGATGGTCTTAACTGTTCTCCTTACTAGCACCATATTAGACATTATTAAACTCTGAGTGGTGGTTTGTACTGAAAGTGGAAATTAAATTAAATAGAGAAATTCCAGAACAAGCAATATCTTGGAGTGGCCAAGTAAATGAACCCATTAAAAGAGTGGTGAGGTGGTTATTGAGCTGTGATCAAGTTATAGATTGGTAGTCATATTTATTCTTAAAGAACAACACTATGAGATTATCTTCAGCTCTTCCTTGCTCACTGACCAACTTCAGGGAAACAGTCTTCTCCAAGATACCTGGACCTCTCAGAGTTAGACAACACCTATGATGTCTGGGAAGCAAAGCTAGCAGTTACGTGTTTACTGAATGGAGGGTCTTCATGTGCATCATTCAGTACAATTATCCCACCAACCCTAGAGGATAGAGGAGTAGGTCTCACTGGCTGCTCAATAGAAGAACCTGATGGCTTTTAAACTTACTGATGGTTTGGCACTTACTCAGACCAGTTGAATCAAAATGTATGGGGGAGGCTCTGGTATGGATATTTAAAAAGTTTCCCAGATGACTCTAGGACGGTTGAGAACTACTAGATGAATATTGCTATCCATGCTTTACAGATGCTAGATTGACCCAATTGCCTAACATCCAAAGTTACCTAGTTATCAACTAAGTAGCAGAGCTAGGATGTAGACAAAGGTCTATGTGATGCCAAAGTATATGAACATCCTTATCTGCTAAGCAGTGCCACCATGTCAGGATGAAAGTTCTGTGAGGGCAAAACCATGTCTAACTTCCTACTGTACTTCCAGCGTTCAACCCAGGGCCGCCTGGGCACATGATAGGAATCTAATAAGTATTGTTGAATGAATAAATAAGAAGTTCCACAATGACTTTTCCTTGACTACACCCACATAGGAACACACAGGGTGTTTGTACTTGGCCCTTTGCTCCCATCAAAAGCCATCTGCTCCACTATCTAAGCATTAGTGTCCCCTTTCTGAGTGGCTCAATTAGCTCTGCAGCTCCACCTGCTGCTGCTTCAAACACAGTTGGGATTTCCAATTTCCTGTTGCAACGAGCATGGGAGAATCTATTTAGGAGTCCTATGAAATCAGTCATTTGAACAGATCTTTGACTCTCCTTCATGGAATGAGGGCTAGAAATGCTGGCCACTCTCAGACTTGTATTTCCTGCACTCCAGCACTGACATGGAAATTTTCATAGGCTGTCTCTATTACTGAGAAGATAAAGGAAGGAAAAGGAAACAGATAGCGGAAGGTATTCCATGCTGTGACTCCATATATAATACATAAAAACTATATAATATACATTCATAAAAGTGCACATATTTTGTCACTGCCCTTTGCAAATTAGATATGCAGAGTTGAGAGCCATGAGGTAACACTTAATAAGGTGAGGGATTGTCACCACGTTAAGAACAACCTTGGAAGGCTAGGGTAGAGGGTGCGTTGCATGTGAATGCATTGCTGTAGGGAGCCTTCAAATGTCTCAATTGCTGCTGTCCCACGAATGGCCCTCCCTCAGCTGCTTGCACAGGAGAGTAGCCTGGGAATCCGTATGATTTAGGGGTTTCAGCTCAGTCTACACAGCTCCTTCATATTTTGTCCAACATCACAGGAGTTGCTAGCTTGAGCCCCAGCCATGTCTGGCAGCTGTTCAGCATTCCATTCAATGGTTCACACATTTAAAAGGTATCTGCCAGCTTTCCCTTGCCTCACCCTTAGTGAGTTCACCAGCAAAAATCAGGGTCAAGCAAGGGCTTAGAGTATGACCGAAAACTTTCCATTTTTAACCCAGTTCATATTGGTCTCATTCATTGATGTGTGGCCCCAACTCAGCGAAAATTATTTAAAATATTTTCAACTCCAAGGAGACATTCATGGTCTTCTCATTCCCCACACCCCCCCCCCCCCTTTCATGAGAGGGCATATTCCAATTCTCCAAGTACTAAAGGGGAGTTCAAGGTTTGCAGATCAAATGTTATTTAAAATGAAAATATTTTAGAGTGTAAATAATTCTAAAATTAGCTAAACCTGAGTTAAATCTCACTCCTTCATTTTATTTATTTATTTATTTATTTATTTATTTAATCGATTGTGGTTGACATGGGTTAATAAAATTAGATCAGTTTCAGGTGTACAATCCTACAATATATTATTCTGTATACTGTATTGTGTGTTTACCATCCTCAAGTCAACTCTCCTTCCATCACCATTTATCCCCCTTTACCCTTTTCTACCTTCTTCTACCTCCCCTTCTCTCTGGCAATCGCCATGCTGTTGTCTGGAACTCAGTACATGGGGGACACAGCACATGCTATTGAGGCTGTGTGATTACAGACCTAGAACAGACATTCACTCCTTTCCCCTCTGCATTGGAACTCCATGGGATCACAGATTATATTACTAGAACTTGGCAGAGGCTTAGCTGCCAATGAAACTGGATGCATTGGACAGGCAATCAGCTAGAGGGAGGGAAAAGAAGGGATTTTTATTAGCTATATTTAAAAAAATGCAATTTTACTTTTAGAATGCTTTTTAATATTGTTGCTCCAACTTCACTTATGCTAGCTTGCTCTGTCTTTGTTATAATAATTTGCATAAAAGCCATGCATGAGTGTTTCAGTACTTGGTCGTTTACTGGGTGACCTGGAAAAAGGTCTGCCTCAGTCTGGCTTTGTCATTTTCTCCTCGGGCTCTATTTCATGGAGATGCTCTGAGGGACTGGTGAGTGAGACAAGAAGTGGAGGGGCCCTGACTCAAACATGCTGGAGTGGGGAGATTTATTGTCTTTACTTTAATATAATAAACCCCCTCAGGGTCTGAGTTAGCATCATCATTTTTCCTTAGTCTGCTCTGTGAAGGCTGCCAAATCTACGTGCAGAGATTGATGCCTCCTTTACTCTGAATAATAGGGACAAAGGCATTCATCAGGAATTCTTCAGAATTTGCTGGCCCTAGAATTTCTCCCCAAGGTTTCGAACTCAAGTGCCCTAGAGCATTTAGGAGGGAATATAAGAGAATGTGGTCCTGAAGAGAGAAAGCCGGTAAGTGCTTTATGATGCTCTCTGTGCTGGGACAGGCATTCACGGTACTTTATGTATTTTGAAATCCTTCCTTGCTAAGCAGAGGGAGGTTATCATAACTCTGTTGTGTGTGTGTGTGTGGTGGTGGTGGTGGGAGCTGAAGGAGAGGGAAGTGGACCAGAAAGTGACTATTGCAATATGAATAGCTCATGTTCCAGTCCATGATTGTTGTTGGGACTGAGACTGTGGTACTCAATCTGATCTGTTTTTAGCTAGATATTTCCAAAGAACTAGAAGTATATTATTGTTATCTAGAACCCAAGGACACACATATCTCGCCTTGTGCCCTTCTCTCCCTCTTTTTTTAGTCCTTCTCCAATTGATAGGTCACTATGCCAGACATGCAGGTGTACCTCCCAGGTTCTTTTAAAGGGAGGGCTTGTTGTCCCAACACGGGGGGTGGGGTGGGGTTGGGGGGTTGTTGTCAGCAGGTGGCCTCCAGAGAATGCCTCAGCTATAGAGAGACGCCTCACTTGATATCACACCATCCCCAGCTGTCTAAGCAAGATGGGGATGAGGATGTAGAAGTCCAGCCATTTCAGCCTGACATAGACAACTCTGAGGGGCAGTGCTCATTTTGGAGTTCCTCTCTGGCCTGGACTTCATCGGAACTGCCTTGAAGTTCAAGTTCTTCCACTTCCCAATTCTGCTTCCTTTCTTCCCTCTCACAAGTGCTGAGCCCCAATAAACATTATATGCCCCAAATTCCATGTTCGTAACAGCTTCAAAGTACCCCACCTGTGAGAGGCTCTAGCCTGCCTGGTCACTGGTAGGATCCTATGCTCAGAACTCCAGTCTACTCTTGATATACAAGCAGCGAGTTTTAGATTTTAGAAAACACATTTTTCCTTTAAAACAAATCTTGGCTTTGAAACTTTCGTTGTCATGGATAGAAAAAACAAAACCCAAATTGAACTTAAAACTTAAACTTGAGAAATGGCTCTTTTGTTCTAGGCTGTGTTTATCTTTTTTTTTTTTTTTTTTTTTTTTAAGCAATGAATGCCAGTGATTCCGTGGTAGATAGCCACAAGGCAAGAGGAAATAAAAAAAAAAAAAGAGAAAGAGTTGGAAAGTATTTATAAAACATTGTCCACATTATAGCTACGATACAGAGCTTTGTAAACTCTAGAGCAGGAGACAACCTCGGTAGCTGTTGCTCTTTTGACGGAAGAGTGCTGCTCTTTCCGCCAGGTTGTTGTCCATTGAACAACTGGGCTGGCCACTACTTAGGCTCTTCCTCAGCAAACTGCTCCAGGTGAGTTGGGAGGCTGTGTGGATGGGATGAGGCAGCAGCCACGACGGCAGAAACGGCTTTAATCTAGTTAGAATATTTTAATTTCAGCCCCTGTCTTTTCTGCCCTTCTTTTCTCAGGTGCTTATTTCCTGCCGCTGGAGTGCTCTTCTAATCCAGAGATTTTGGGACTTCCTCCTAGAAAAATAGGGACGGACAGGTTCGCTGTCAAAGGGTAGTCTCTTTTTTTCTGTGTCTTCTGTGCTCACCTTTTGACTGTGATGGAGCAGCCATCCGTTCGTCCTATGTGGGGACTCCTGTCACTGAAAGGTGTGGCCATTGGAGAACCCAGGGGACCAGTGGTCTTGAATTCTTTTTTAAAGGAATTTAGCTACAGCATTTAGCGTTCATTCAGCAACCCCTTAGCATCCTTGGCTTCCTTTTAGGAGGGGTCATGGTGAGGAACAGGTACTGAGCTGCATGTGGATAGAGTCTCTCAGCTGACTATACTTTGTGGAGTAAAGGCCTTTATGTACCTGGACACTGAACCAGGCTCAGATGTTGTAGCCAATCTCAAAATTCATAAAGACTCATGGTTTTCTTTAAAAAACAAATTACAAAATTTGTTTGGCCCTTTTACATGGTAAAGTAGATAAGTGTTCCCCACAAAAGAAGAATATGGATTTTTAAAAAAGCTTTGTTGAGCATCTACTATGAGCCATCTCATGTTCTAAGCCTTTACACCATAGTATTGTATTTATTTATTTTTTATTTATTTATTTTTTTAAATATCTTTATTGTTCAGATTATTACATTTGTCCTCTTTTTTCCCCTATAGCTCCCCTCCTCCCAGTTCCCAGCCCATCCTCTGTCCCCATCCCCCGCCTCCTCATCCATAGGTGTATGATCATTGTCCATTCTCTTCCCGCACCCCTAACACCCTTTACCCCCGAAAATTATCAGTCCACTCCCTTTCTATGCCTCTGATTCTATTCTATTCACCAGTTTATTCTGTTCATCAGATTTCTTATTCATTTGATTTTTAGATTCACTTGTTGATAGATATGTATTTGTTGTTCATAATTTTTTATCTTTATTTTTTCTTCATCCTCTTCTCAAAGGATACCTTTTAGTATTTCATATAATACTGATTGGGTGGTGATGAACTCCTTTAGCTTTTTCTTGTCTGTGAAGCTCTTTATCCGACCTTCAATTCTGAATGATAGCTTTGCTGGGTAAAGTAATTTTGGCTGTAGGTTCTTGCTGTTCATCACTTTGAATATTTCTTGCCACTCCCTTCTGGCCTGCAAAGTTTCTGTTGAGAAATCAG
>PVJC01001122.1:0-43864 GCA_004026665.1 Murina feae | reverse complement strand
TTCTTTCTCTTCTTCTGGTACCCCTATAATTCTGATGTTGGTACGTTTGAAGTTGTCCCAGAGACTCCTTACACTATCTTCATACTTCTTGATTTTTTTTTTCTTTTCTTTTCTTTTTTGGCTTTTCCAGCTGGGTGAGTTTTGCTTCTTTATATTTCATATCTTTGACTTGATTCTTGCGATCCTCTCATCTGCTGTTGGGTCTCTGTATATTATTCTTTATTTCAGTCAGTGTATGCTTAATTTCTAGCTGGTTCTTTTTCATATGCTCGAGGGTCTCACTAAATTTATCGGCACTCTCTAGAATATTCTTGAAAAGTCTTATAACCGTGGTTTTGAACTCTATATCCAGTCGTTTGCATACCTCCATTTCTGTCTTTTGTGATCTGTTTCTTAGTCTCCGCATTTTGGCTTTCTGTGTTAGGTGTCCTATAGGGCCCAGTGACTCAGCCTCCCCAATCACCTGGGGTGGACACTCTTGTTGTATGCCTTTGAAGGCTGGGTGCACAGTCTTGTAGTTATCACTGGGAGGTATCACTGAGAGGAAATGATTTGCGGGCTTTTCTCCTTGTTGTTTAGGGTTTGGATCTTTTGGAGCCCTGCCCCGGCTGCAGGTTATGCTGAAGGCTGGCAGGCACACAGCTTGGGCGGGGTTGTAGGTGGGGTGGGGCGGGGTCTCAGAGTCACAGGGCGGAGCAACCCACAATGGCTGCTTTTCCGCAGCTGAGTCTGCGCGTGCCTCTCAGTCCTCAAATCTCCGCACCAGTGACTCCTGCGAACAGCACCGCCAGGAAACCGCCAGTCTTCATCCCCGCTGCCCTGCAGCCCGCGCCACACTCTTTGCGACCCCGGGAGTCCACAAATTCCTTCCCAGCCACGAACCCAACCGAGTGCAGCCGCCGCTCCCCTTCATCCACGCCACGTCGCTGCGCCGCCACGTTGCTGCGCCGCCACGTCATCGCGCTGCCGCCTCCGTTCTGCGCGTCCATCAGTACCTTTCAGTTTTGGTGCAGGAAGCTTCTACTCAGTCTCAAAGCACTCCTTCTCTTGCCTTCTGGTTGTAAAGCCTCCCCTCCCTTGGTTCTGGAGGATGGCTGTTTATCTGTATAGTTGTATTTAAAAATATAGTTGTGGAGGCTGCGCATTTAGGTATATACCTCATGCCACCATCTTGGTTCCTCCATAGTATTGTATTTAATTCTCAGCAACAACTCTAAGAGAAAGTTTCTACTAATATTTGCATTTTACACAGGAAACAGGCATCCACTCTGGTTCAGCCTCTTACTGTTCATAAGGAGTTACTAGTTCCCTTTCCTTTTGAATTACTCAATAACTATTCACTGAGCACCTATTGTATGCCAGGTGCAATGTCAGTAATGGGGGCAGAGTGCTGAATAAAATACGATCATGGTCCCTGCGTTGTTGGAAGTCAAAGATGGTTGGAGTGTGCGGTTCTCGAGGAACAATACTTGCATATCAGTTTTGGGTTTTTTTGCTGAGGACTAAACCTCAAACCCTCTGCTTGCTGCCTAATTCTTCTTAAAGGCTCTGTTGGGAGAAACCAGGTTTCTGGAAAATTTCTAAAGAATGTATTGTATCTAGCCCATTTTCCTTCTAAGTTCCTGATCTTAGTGAATGACACTACCCTGGTTGTCACCCTTGACACCTACTTCTCCCATCTCCTACCACATTGGTCAATCACTAAGTCCAGGTAGCTCTTTCTCCTAAACATCTCTTATTTCAACACATTCATCTCCATATCCAGTGCGACCATCATCACCTGTTGGCCAGACAACCAGGTGATGGTAGCCTCTTGACAAGGGTGTCATCTCTTTGCCACTCTATAGCCCACTGTCCTTTCAACACCTGTGTGTGAAATGGCCAGTTGGATACACAAGTACACAGCTCCAAGGTGCAGCCTGGTGGAAGAACAGGTGTCAGCAAATGGATTTCACAAAGAGGGTCACTGAGGTAGGAGGAAAACTGGAGGAATGTGGTATTACCAGGGTAGAAGGTGGGTGGTTTCCAAGGAGGAAGTGATAACAGGTTAATAGAAGACACAAAACAGCCCATTATATTTGCCAGCACAGGGATCATGGGCGACCTTAACAGAGAGGTGTTTCACTGGAGTCCTTAGGACAGAAGTACAATTCTAGTTACCTGTGAGAAGGAAAGAGCAGAGGTGTATGAAAGAGAAATTGAATTAGCCATTGTAGAAGAATATTAGATGTGGAAGTTGTTTTTTTATACCTTGGGAAATTCTACAGTTGTTTGTGCATTGATGGGAATGATCCAATAACAAGCAAGAGACTGAAAATGCAGCAAACAGAAGGAATCCTTGAAGAGGTGCTGAGGATGAGAATCAGTCCAGAGCCCCAGAGGACAGGTGGGGCTTTGTTGGAGGAGCTCTGTTTCCTCCACTGAAACTAGGGAAATGGAGAAGCTAGATAGAGAAAAAAGGAGATTAATAGATTTTGTGGGGAGGAAGATATATGCATTCTTATCTGATGGTTTCTATGTTTTTTTCTCTTGAACAGCATTTTTCTTTTTAACTTTATTTTTCAATTACAGTTTACATTCAATATTATTTTGTATTAGTTTCAGGTGTATAGCATAGTGCTTAAACAACCATTTGTGTTCATTACAAAATGTTCCCCTAGATATTTCCAGTAACCACCTGGCTCCATACATAGTTATTAAAATATTATTGACTATATTCCCTATGCTGTACTTTACATCCCTGTGACTATTCTGTAAATACCATTCTGTACTTCTCAATCCCTTCACCTTTTTCACCCAGTCCCCCAGTCCTCCTCCCCTCTGGTAATGATAGTTTATGTATATATTTTTGAGCAAAAAATCATTTGAAATACCATGTTTAATTCACATTTGAATAAGGTTTGAGGAACAAGACTGTAAAAAGGTATAAAATAATCATTGAGACTGGAAAATCTTACTAGGGAAACATAAGAAGAGAGTCAAGTATTTAGTCGAGTTTTAGCTTTTGACCATGATTTTAAGGGAAACTGGTCAGCTATATTTTGGGTATATGTTTTTTCTCCAGTAACTATTTTTAAAAAAATCTTTATTGTTGAAAGTATTATACGTGTCCCCCTCTCCACTCCATTCACCCCCTCCAACTACTCCTGCCTGCTGCCCCAGGCCCTCACTGTCTGCTTCCATGGGTTATGCATACACGCATACAAGGTCTTTGGTTGATCACTTCCCACCCACCCTCCCCCGCCTTCCCTCAGAGGTTCTGCACTCTGTTCCATGCTGCCATGTCTCTGGATCCACTCTGTCCATTGTTTTATTTTGTTAATTAGATTCCATATATGACCCAGTAACTATGTTTGAAATGCAGTGTGGATAAATTGGACTCGGCTGGGCTTGGTTTGATTCCAGGCAAGAGTGACAGAAGAAAGAGGTGTAAAGGAGGAGAGGAAATTTTCGAAGAGATGATTGTAACTATAGACATGTGATGTAAATGAGTAAGAAGGAAAAAGTAGAGGGAACTTCCTGGTGGGTAGTGAGAATAAGGTTGATGGTTTGGAGGTATCAATAAGTTAAAGAATTACGTCAGTGAGCTGAATATAGAGGAGCGTCAGAGAAACAGATTTGGAGCTGATGCTGATTGTAATAATGCCAAGGTAGTGTATAATAATGAGACTACTGGTGATCAGACTACTGGTAATTAAGTAGAGAGCCAAGGAGCTGAAAATCCAGGGTTTAGATGTCATCTTTTTTGCATACATCTCAATGTTTTATAGTTATTGGTCTTTCTTTTGAACAAGTACTACATTTGTCCTGTCCCGGCTTCTTTCCTAATTCCTAGTGTAGTACCTGATCTAGAAAATACTCAATATATATTTACTGAATAAACAAATAAGTTCATTCTTTAAAAAATTTTTAAAGTTTCTTGTGACTTGGAGAGCTGCACCCTGGGACACCATTGTTTTGACTCCTGATGGACAACATTTTTGTGAGCTGCTTGAAGGGTCATGAAATCCACTGCTGCCATGGATGCTGTAAGAAGCACTCCCGTTTACTTCTCCACAGTGTTTTAGTACAGGAGCGCGCTGAAGAAGTCATTCCCTCCCTCCCACAGCATTCCCTTCATGAGGACCCACAAGGGAAATTTTCCTAGGATTTCATTGCTAGGATAACCTGTGACTCTCCTAAGTGGATGATGCTTTGTGAGTCTCATAAACAAGCGTGTTTTCCTCTTTGCTTTGCCCATTTCAACAGATTTATGGCTCAGGCTCAGCTTTAGCAATTATGCATAAAAATGTGTATGTATTTCTTAGAATGATTTTACCCTTTGCTTTATTTGATTATCATTTTCTGATTTCCTCATCATGGTGATTTCTTCTCATGTTTTTTTTTTTTTTCTTCTATTCTAGACTCTTTCTTGAGTATTTAATGCTAAAGTGTGTTTCCCAAGTTTTTTGATACATGAAATTTTCTTTTAACTACTTCGATTGGTGCAAGCTTGCTTTCATGGGGAATGCAAACCCATTATTTATAAATGATGATAGTAAAGATTCATCAGATTATGACCATTAATAAGTAATACGTGTGTCTGAGGATTTATGGAGCTAATCTTTTTGAGTTATGCTTAGAATGTCTACAGCATATAGTTTTAAAATTTTTACCTATTTTGGATTTAATAGCAGGCACGAAATTGCTTACAAAAAGTGATCGCATTTCAAAGCACTTCTCAATGAAGTAAAAAGCTCCTATCTGAGACTGTTAATTAAGGAAACTTAAGAATTTTTGATCATATATTTGCTTAATTAAATGATATAAGGAGTGTAAAGAGGACTGAATCATGACCAAGGGGTCTGGGGGCCTTATAAGAAGGGCACATGTAATACTAAGCAGAGGTCCGATGACAACTATGGACAGAAGAACTGCTGCATGGGAAGAAGGAATGAAACAGAAAGATAAGTGAAATGCTACAGGACTAAGCACATAGGCATACTGGACACAAAAATCTACAGACTGTAAAGAAAATGAAAGGGGGGAAAAGAGGAAGTGTTACAATGTGAGTTTTGCAATATACCATATTGGAGAATCATTAAATATAGTAAGTACATTAAATATTGTTGCTGGGGTGTTTCTCAGCATCTAGAAGGGTTCAGGAATCTGGAAAGGAGGCTGTGAGTAAATTAATAAAGAGACCAGACATGAAATATAAATTTGGAAGGCATTTTGGGGAGCCAGAGGAGACCTAGCTTCAGTAACCAAGTTCTCTGAATCTCTGGACCCCTAGCTTTTTATTAATGCAAATTGCCCTAAAGCAAAGCAGATATACGTGTCAAAGGTAAGGTTTGGTATACAGTAGGCATTGTCAGGTTGGGAGAACTGCTTTTGGCTGTTCAGCTGTTTTTTCAGCAGCAGGTAATAACATGTAGATTTTCGGGTTGGGGAAATGCCCTCAGCTGTTTCAGCAGCAGGTAATATGATTCAACCCTGCTGAATATAGAAGCCCATCAGCCTTTTTAGGACTTCTTGCATTTTATTATGCCCTGCTGGAATTAGCTTCCAGCATGCTGTCACTGTGGGAAAGTTGAATTCATAAGACTAGCTGAGACACCTACTATGTTTTACAAGTGTCTTTTTCCACAGATAGAAATGCAAGCCTGTGGGACAAAGAATGACATACATGGGCACCCCTCAGCAAAGGCACATGCCCTAGTAAAGTGAGACCTGACCACTGGACCCTGCGTGTAGGTTGGTTAGGGACAACTGGAGGCTTCTTTCTCTATAGTTTGATCACTAGTCTCAGTAAGTGTTGTATAGAGAAGAATGAGATTGTTAATGGTATTTGCAGTGAAATATATAATATATATTAACACTTTGTAATCGGGCATTTTCCTGCCACTGTGTGGTAGCATTCGAAACACTTTCCTTTGTGCAGGGGTACATTACAAAACTTGCACATGTACCACATTTCACTGCGTAGTTTATGAGCAGCACACACATGGCAACAATGTAAAACATTTTTATTTTTGCCGGTTCCAACTAGAGGTTCCAATGTATGTTCCCTCATGTCCATTGACAGTCTCCCTGGTGGATCCAATTTTACTTGTTTCCTGCAAAAAATGTGTTAATCCTATATAATAAAAGACTAATATGCAAATCGGCTGAACAGAACGACTGGTCGCTATGATGCCAGAGGGCAGATGCACAAGACAGGAGCTGCCCCGTAGTGGTCAGTGTGCTCCCACAGGGGGAGTGCCACTCAGCCAGAAGAGGTAGCAGCCAGAAGAGGAACGCTTGGGGGATGTCTGCCTGCCAGCTTCATGGGGAGTGGGCCTAAGCTGACAGGCAGAAATCCCACAGGCCGGGCTGAAGGACTGCCCTCCCACCCCCAGTGCACGAATGTCATGCACTGGGTCTCTAGTAAGTAAATAAACAGCTTTAGAGTTTTATCAACAACTGTAAAGATCTTCTAGAATGGTGTAAGTTATATTGGCACAGCTAGTTTTGCATATTTTTGTACGCTACCGCAGTCCTTTCTTGGGAGAAGCTGGGTTACTCCTTAAAGAACATAAAACAAGACTACATAAAGTCATATTATCACTACTGGATTTTTAAAATTGACTCTGGAGATGGAATGTTTATTGTTATTATTATTAGAACTACTAGCTATCATACATCGTGTGCTTCTAATTTGTTAAGCAATGTGCTAAACATTTTTATGCCTTATTTAATCCTCATAGTAATTTGATGATCAGTACAATCACTATTCCCATGGATGCAATCTGGAAATATTTAGTGAGTTCTTAATATCTGCTGGCAACTTCTCTAAAGTGAGGGAGACAAAGACCTTGCTTGCTTGGTGCTTCCCTTCTACTGGAGGACAATGAACATAGTAATGAATGCTAGGAGGAGTGTAGTCAGACAAGGGGAGGGAGAGGGACAGGAAATGCCATTTTAGTCAGGGTGATCTGGAAGGACCTCTCTGAGGACATGCCACTGGAGAAGAGATTGGTACACAGAGAGTGTGTCATTTTACAAAAGAGGAAACAAGAGCTCAAAAAGGCGAAGTAACTTGGCAAGGTCACACAAATGGAAAGTGAGAGAGCTGGAATTCAAGTTCAGGGTATCAAACTCGGGAACCTTCACTTTTCACCATTAACTTCACTGCCTCCAGGTTCCAGCCTAATTCCACTGCAGGCCCAGGGGCAGTATTGAAGGTAGGAGCTCAACTCCTGAAATTCCAACTTCCCAAGTCAGGGCATGCTGCTTGCTGAGGCTCAGTGTGGGCATCTTGCTATGGCCACTGCAGTGTGGCTAGGCTACAATTTCATGGCTGGAAATCCATTTGCTGTGTGAAAATAGTGGGAGGGGAGTGTTTTGGGGAACTTCGATGCACAGTGTTAGCACTTTTAACGTGCTGCTTGACTGGGAACCTACAGAATGTTCAAACTGCTTGAGGGTAATCCACGCTGTGTTCTTAGCCTGAGTCCTACATGATAAAATTGGTAGCAGCGGAAACACATTTTCCCCCTCTGAGCTCCTCTCATTTATTTTCAGTCATGCTGTAGTTGCTGCTGGAAGGGAATGCGACTCTGCACCATTTACACTCACCAGCCTACATTTGTCCAGGTAGAACTCCTGTAACCTTTCCATCTCCCCTTTTATATTCCCAGTGTGTTTGTCAGTCTCTGGTGGTCCGATGGCACTGTATGTGTAGACTGGGTCCAATCACCTTCTCTTCCGGTCCAGGGATGAACATTAATAGTAGGAACTTGTTTGAAAGAAGGAGGGAAAACCATTCTATTGAGAATAGCCTGGATCTGAGATAAGTTCCAGAAGAAACCCTGACCCCTAAGACCTGCAAAAGTGGATGTAGATTTGAATACATTTGAAGTTGTTGATGTCACAAATAGTCTCAGAGGAATTATAACCTGTCCATTCATTTGCTCATTTATCAAGTACTTATTAAGTACCTTTAATAGGCGCATCACAATTCTTAATGCAGGAGGTACAGAGAGCCACATGGTCTCATGTGAGAGAGAGACATGAACAAGATCATTGCATTTAGTGTTATAAGTGGTTTACAGGAGGCATAAGCAAGGTGATGTGGGACAAATAGTGACACTGTTGGGGAATCCAAAATGGCTTTACAGAGAAGTGCTAGTGGAGGTGTACCTTGATGGATGAGTAGAATTTGCCAGGGGAAGGAGGAATGAAGGGTAATATAGAGGGGATGGTTTGTCCAAAGACACTGACTTTACGCTTGGCCTGGCTTACTCAGAAAACAGCAAGGGGACCTGAGATGCCCCTGCAGGGAACAGGGGGAGGGATGACTGGCAGAAGGCTGGCTTGACCCAACAGGGGGCCGGGCCTTTTACTTTCCCTTCATGCAATGGAACCATAGGTTTTTGGAACAAAAGGGGCCTTATAGAAATCTAGTCCATAAAGAACTGAAACTCAGATGGTGACTGAATTAAACTAGAAATTTTAAAAAAGACTATGGCCCTAGCAGGTTTGGTTTAGTGGAAAAGAGCATCAGCCTGTGGACTGAAGGGTCCCAGGTTTGATTCCGTTCAAGGGCACATAACCGGGTTTCGGGCTTGATCCTCAGTAGGGAGCATGCAGGAGGCAGCCGAGCAATGATTCTATCTCATTGTTGATGTTTCTATCTCTCTCTCCCTCTCCCTCTCCCTTCCTCTCTGAAATCAATAAAAAATATACATATATATTTTTAAAAAGAACATGATTTAACAGTTACTGTCAAAGGAAAAAATCTCTTGAGGATTTCTGTTTTAATTGAATACATCTATATTATTTATCAATGTAAACATTTTGTTCTTAAATGTGCTTGTGTTTCAGTGGCGGACACTGGGTTGTAAAGATATCAGATTCTTACAGCCAAGTTGAGTCTGTCAGCAAGTTTACCACACAGCATTAAGATTAATGCTGTGGCCATGCACTCGCACCACACAGGTGGGAGGATAAATTGGAACAGTCCTCCTGAAGAGCAATTTGGCAATGTACATCAAACAACCTATGAAATCTGAACAGCGTTGACCTCTAAATTCATTTCTAAAGAATCTGTCCTAAGGGAGTGGCCAGGAATGCATCTTCAGTATGTTTATTCATTGTAGTATTGTTATAATGTCAAAAAAGTAGGTAACTTACATTTTCTAATAAAATAATTATGGTACAAAATTATGGTATAAAATACCATAATTATGGTATAAAATAATTATAGATGTTAAGATGATTAAATAAAATTACTTGTTTATATGGAAATATAATTCTAAGTGAAAAAAATAGATTACAAAATAATAACCCTAACCTTGTAATATATAAAAGGCTAAGTGACCAACCATCTGTCCATCTGACCATCCAACCAACTGACCAGCCGGTACATATGATGTGCACTGGCACTTTAAAAATAAATGTTGACTCACACATGTGTGATACATATAAAGCTCTTGCTGGCACCAATTGTATGCATGTGTTTTGATCTGTCATTGTTGATCATGAATTTGGTTGACACTTCTATTACAAAGAAAAGGTGAATAATGATATTAAAATATTTCTTCTAATTAATTTTCTTCCAATGTGCATGAATTCATGCACCAGGCCACTGGTCTTGTAATATTTAGATATATTGTCTACATATGTGTATGAAAACGTTTAGAAAAATATATACCAAAATGTTAATAATGGTTATGACTGAGTGGTAGAATAAAAGCCAATTCTTAATTTATACTATTGGTTTATTTACATAATTTTTAGGTTTTTTGTTTTATTTAACAATTAACATGTATTACCTGATTACTTGTGCAATATAAAGTTATACATTATTTCCCCCCATGTGTTCAGACTGGCTGGTTGCTTGTTCACCACACCCACTTAAGACTCTCCTGTTGCTCCATTTAAGACTGGCCAACAACTGAGGGAAAAGAAAATGAAAAAGTTTGGGACAATATATTATGGTTGAAAAAACTCTGCCTGTGTAGGCCATGTCTGTGATGGGAAAGATAAGCTAGGCTTATCTCCACTTCTTTACGGAAAACACAAATCTTTAGATTAAGCATGACTGGCCAAGTTCCAGAATTTACATTTCCTCAGTGACTGAGTGGTGTAATATTTGGATAAAAGCATTTACTATTTTTAAAGTCATCTATGCTGAGCAAAAGTCTTATCCAGACACCTGGATTCCCTTTCAGAAATCCTGATTTTCATGTTCAGCATGTAGAGGTGGAAATAATGTGAGGTTAAATCAGTCCTCTTAGGGGGAGTTGCTCCTTTGTTCTTTTGTCCACTTATTTTGACTCTGGCATTCAAATGTGCATCACCCAAATTTAGTGTCTATTTCAAGCACTTTTAGAAAGAATGCTGTACTTTGGGTTTTATGAAGATGGTGAAGGGAAATGAATGAATTGAAACACCATTCGCTGTTCTTTAAAAAAATATATTTTGATTTCATAGAGGCAGGAAGAGGGAGAAAGATAGAAACACCCATGATGAGAGAGAATCATTGATCGGCTGTCTCCTGCATACCCCTTACTGGGGAGTCAAGCTTACAACCCAGGCATGTGCCCTGATTGGGAATCACATTGTGACCTTCTGGTTCATAAGTCGGTGCTCAACCACCGAGCCACGCCAGCCAGGGGTCCATTTGTTGTTCCTGTGCATGGACTTCAAGATGCAAATGAAAGGTATACAGCAGATTCTGCCCTTTCCTCTCTTCCTTCCTCACCAAGGATCTTAGAGATAACCTTTGATTACACTGATTCTAGTCCAAACTCATTTCACTCATTTCTTTTCTAAGGTCTCATGTTGTTCTGATGTGAAAAGGTCTTATGTGAAAAGATCTGCATCCTGCTTATGCCTTTATTGCAGAGTCTTTGCTTATGGCAGAATAAAGGACTGAGATATTGTGTAGATTTTCCATTTTTCCTCTATATTTCAGATGGAAAACCCAGTTGTTTGTATTTCTTTAGCCTGGAAACTTGCAAATAAGAGAAGAGGAACTGTCTGAAAACAAAGGCTGCTCCCATGTGTTATACAATCTTGAGCTCATCAGAGAGATTGAGTTGTGTGCAGGACAAGAGTGGTGCGGGGGACCACAAGGTGAGAACAGGAGACTCCAGGTACTGAGAGGGGTCTGGAGACTCGCCAGTTGGGATGCACCCTGTCCCCCAGTGCTCTACAAGGGGCAAGACTTTGAGGGTGTAGGGCAGGGGAGCACCTGGGCAGATGGCATAGGTTCTCTGCTTTGGAGTCATCAGACTTCAAGGGACCACATGGACATTAACTTTGGAGATGTCAGAGAAGTCGTTAGAAAAATGAGGACCTGCCCCTATTTTCAAGTACTAGAGGCTGGAATAAAGTCTGAGGGGCCATATTGCTCCAGCCCTGAGTGGCACGAGCTTGGGGCATATGTGGTTGATACAAAGAAAATGCTGTTTCTGGCTCCAATGGTACCGGGTCTGAGTCCATCAGACACACCTCTTAGAAGGCCTCGTTTCCCTTCAGTGTTCCCTCATGGGCTGCCTGTGGTTTTTGTATAGACTTCTGACGGTTGTGGCCATCAAAAGAGGTTGGTTGAACTGTTGCATTCCCTTTGTAAGAATTATTCATTTGTTATCCAGAAGCTGAAGTTTTAAAGGCTGTGATTATTAATGGAGTTTGTAACCCTTTTGTGCGGGAAAAGCCACTTCCAGTTTGGCGCTAACAATAGATAACCCATTTTTGTTGCTTCATGAGATCTCCTATATCACATTATTAAACATCATCCCTCCCCTCTATATCAGCTCCAGCTATAATTGTTTCTCTGTGCCTTGGAGCAGGTAATCCATTTTTAGTTGTGCTATTAAAAACTATGCCATTGATTATTCCTTGGTTTATGTCATGGTTCCTGAGGCTATGATTTAAGTCACTGTAAGTCTGGGTCTCTAATAGACGCTGCTTATGCATTGGATGGGACTGTCAGCACAGGCTGGGGCAAGGAGGATGACACAACATGGAAATGAACATGGGTTCCTTACTCCCTGTGGATGATAAAGTCAGGAGCCCTGACCTCAGGTTTCTGAGAGCTCAATGGAAAAGTTAGAACATAGTTACCAGCACCTTTGACACACAAATAACCTTAAAATAAGGCAGGAATTAATAAGGGTAAGAATCAAGTTATAAGGCATTATGGGCATTTAAAGAAGGAAGAGTTTATTTCTGGATGGAATACTTGAAGAATAGTCATGTATGAGACATAGGATTTGAGGAGGTGAAGGAAAAGGTAATTTATATGTCTATTTTTGAGGAGGAATTACAGCTAAAGCCTGTGGATTTGGTTCTTAAGATGACCCACAGGCAATCCAATCCAGCATTTTTTTAAAAATTTTATTTTTGTATCTTAAGCCTCAGTTGGAGGTAGATTAGAATAAGGTGATGTCATGTTCCATTTCTTTTAGGGGAGTTTGAATTCATTCCATTTCATTTTCCCTTTTCATTCCTTTTAATGGGAGATCTAACTGAGCCAATAGTGTAAGTTCAGCATTCTCCAGAGATGGGGCATCACTGGGCCAGGGGAGGGTTAGGACCCCCCTTACCCCTTGGCTTCCCCCATGTCAGGTGCCCAGCCATTTATAGCTGCACAGCCTGGAGACATGATCCCCCCGGCCCTGCCCCGTTATTCCCTGCTCTGGTGCCACTCTTAGGCCCAAGGGAGTGAAATGTGGAGAACGTGATTATCACTACAAGCTGCTCTCCACACGCGGCTGAGATCCTCAATAAGGCAATGGTGAAGAGGAGAAGCACCTGGCTAGAAAAGGTTCCATATATAATGGCACCAAGCCCGGCTGTTGCATTACAATGTAAGTATAGTATCTGATAATTATTGAGCACTTGCTACAAAAATTATTGCTACAAAACTCTTGGCATACATTATCCTACTTACTCTGAATCGCTACCCTACGAAGGAGATACAACTGTTCTCCTTATTTTACAGATGAGGAAACGTAGGCAGAAACATTAAGACAATTGTCAAGGTTACCAGCTAATAAGCATTAAAGTCTGGTTGTAAAGTCCCAAAACCCACGTATGTGTGCCCTGTGGGAATCGAACCCAGCACTTTTGGTGTACAGTATTATGTTCCAACTAACTGAGCCACACTGGCTGGGATTTAAGCTGCATTAACTGCATTCAGGGAGCAGAGCAGGGAATTTCTGCTAGTGCTCTCAGTGTTCTAGTAGGTAATTGAGATATTGCTGAATTTACTTGCATTAGCAGAGATAATTTAATGAACTGCATTAAAACAAAAGCAATGGTTGTACTCCCAGAATTCATGTCTCTCATTTCCTCAGATGTTTTCTCTATCTTCTGCCGTCAATAGGGCAGTGGCTAAACTGGCATTTTTAAAAAGCATCAATAATGAATTAAAATAGCTTTTTGATGGAAAAAGTATTGATAGCCTATAAAAGAGTAACACGTTTAATAATGTGTCTGGAGTTGACTGACAACAGCAAATGAAACACATTTGCACATGTTGTATTTTGTTGGTTTAGATTCTGAAAAATAAATATGCCAGTAGACTGGCCTATTGAAGATTGCTGGCTGTGTGTCTTGAGTTACAAGGCTGTAATATTGATTCTCCAATCAGGAAACATGAGTTTGCATCCCTAAATGTGCCTTAGCTTCTCAGACACGTATTTGTATAATTCTTTAGCTTCCTGTAGTAGGACTGATATCGAACCTATATCTATGTTCACTTGTCATTCACAAGTTCACAGCCGATTCTAGACTCTATTTCCAATACCAGAGAGAGGCAACATTTCTAAGAGAACCTGGTTATAAGGGCGAAGGTGAGGAGTGCGATGGTGTGCTGTGCATGAGTATGATTTGATAACTTCTTTAAAGGGGAAAGTTTAATTACTTGTTTTTAGGTCAGTTCAAAATATTCTCATACGAAATTATCTGCATCAAGATGTCATGTGACAGAAGAAAAAGAAAGCAGTAGTTGCGATGGCAAGGGGCTGGGGCTGGAGGGACCTACACTTTTTAGTATATATGATGAACTCTTTTCACACTTTGTAGTGTGTGCATGTTTTACCTTTTCACTAAAACACAAATGCATTTCCCTTAAGACTGTGTATGCCCTTAATAGATCTATTGCTCTGGGGTCCTAGAGAACAGTGCATGCCAACTCCAGAATCATACAAGGTTAAATTCCTTAACTTAATTTCAATGTATTTGCACCACAATCATCTCTCTCTCTCTCTCTCTCTCTCTCTCTCTCTCTCTCTCTCTCTCTCTCTCTCTCTCCTTCCTTCTCTCCCCCTCCCTCTCTTTATTTTAAGAATTGGATTAGGGAGACAGGCAAATATAACATCTACAGAGTGGGCCATCAGGTTGCAGACAGGAAAGAGCTGACATTATAGTTCAAGACCACCTACTGTCACACCTACTGTCAGAGTTCTTTCTTGCTGGGGAAGGTCAATTATTTGGGGGGAGAGGTCAATTTTTTGTTGTATGTAGGCCTTCAACTGATTGAATGAGGCCAAGCCTCACTTGGGAGGGTAACCTGCTTTATTTAAAACCCACTGATCTAAATGTTGCTCTTACTCCAAAACACCCTAATGGAACCATTCAGAACAAGTGTGTCCCAATATCTGGGCAACATGGCCCAGATGAATTGACACATAACATTAACCCTCACAGAGATCTGGACACATGGGGATGAAGATGATATGAAGGATGATGTGAAGATGCAGGCAGAGATCAAAGTGATGTTGCCCATAAGCCAAGAAACGCTGTGGATTGCTGGCAACATCCAAAGGCCATGGAACGGTGTCTCGCACGGGACCTCCAGGAGGAATCAATCCTGTCAACACCTCGATTTTGAATGTCAGAGCTCCCGAACTGTGAGACAGTAGATTTCTGGCATTTTAAGCCACTTAGTTTATGGTACTTTGTTCCAGTAGCCTTAGGAAGCCAATAAATAGCTAAACGCAGTAGTGACATGGCTTTATTTTCCAGTGGAAATCAGATCTGATGTCCCACTGGGGAGGGGTTGCATGTTCAGGATGCCAGGAACATTGAGAACTCGGTGTGGGGAGGACCAGGGAAGGGAAAGAAAGGCTTAGAGGTGCGGTTTCTGGGGTACAGCAGGACCAAAAGCCAATGGCAAGCTACACACTGAGACAAGTGCAACATCTATGATAGGAAAGTAGGCGTTCCTTTCCTGTAAATGAAAAACTGCTGCAAAAAAAATTTAATAAGAAAAATATAAGTGCCTTTTAGAAACATGGGGAAAGTTGAGAAACAATATCCAAAGAAAGAATGACAAATGACTACTATATCACCACACGGATGACCTGGCTCATGGCGCATCCTGACATATTAAATTTGTGCTCAAGATTTACTCCTTTAAGTGTGTCCCAAAGACGCATGTTCAGAATCCAGCTTGTGAGCACACAGACCTACATCAGGCCAGATGAAGTCATGGGGGTGCTCACAGCTAAATCCATCAGCAGCAGTGTTACTGCTGCTGCTCAGGAATAGTTCCAAACCCGGAACAAAGGGTGTTGTGAAATATGAAAGCATAATCAATTGATTAATCAATAAAGAGGCATTTGTTGAAGACCTCTTTTATCTCCCACTCCGCACTGTGCACTCTGAGGAGCAGAACAACATGTCCCGCTCCAGCTACCCCCACCCCGCCCCTGCCCTGGAGGAGAAAAGACTGGGGTTTAGGAAAGAACAGGACCACAACCCAGGAGGATGAATTGATCGGTCCAGATCATATCAGTTCTGGTTATCCATTAGAATCCTTAGAGAGCTTTTAAAAAATACAGATGCTACTAGAATGTTTCATCGCAGCACTACTTACAGAAACTCCACACTGGAAATTACCCAAATGCACATCAGCAGTAATGTGGGTAAATACCTATGGATGACTCACAATGGAGTGGCAGCATTTAGCAATGAGCATGAGAGATCAACAGCGACATGCAACAATTTTGATAAATCTCTGTAGTATAATGCTGAGGGCAAGAAAGCAGATAAAATGGTGTCATACTCAAATGTGCCATTGTAATGTGAGACGTTAACAGCAGAGGCAGCTTGGTGCAGGGTATGCAGGATCTTTATACTATTCACACTTTTTTCTATACATCTAATCTGCTCTAAAATTTAAAAAGTTATTTAAATATAGAAAAGTCATACTGTATGATTCATTTTGTGTTAAATACAAAAACAGACAAAATTTGCCCTTTGCCATTAGAAGTCAGGGACGCATTCTCACTGGGACGAATGGTGTCTGGAAGTGTACATCAGGGGGCCCTGGGGAGTTGGTCATGTTCTGTGCCTTTATCTGCATGCTGCTTACAAAAGCACGGTCCAGTGCGAACATTTATCGAGGTGAACACTTATTTGCACTGTCTGTATGTAACATTTTATGTCAATAAAAAGTTTAAAGCTAGTCTGATGTCCTTTCTACCTACCTAATGAACTAAATGAGATTTCTTAGAGAAGGGCAGAGGGCTTGGGGAATAGTGTTTTGTTTCTTGCTTAAAATGTATTTTTATTGATTTCAGAGAGGAAGGGAGAGGGAGAGAGAAACATCAATGATGAGAGAGAATCATTGATTGGCTGCCTCCAGCATGTCCCCTACTGGAGATGAGCCCCCAACCTGGGCATTTGACTGGGAATGGAACTGTGACTGCTTGGTTCCTAGGTGGATGCTCTGAGGCATGTATACAGGGCAGTATGTGTGTTTTTTTCTTGTTGTTGTTGTTTTATTTTTATTTCCTTTTTTGTTAATCCTCACCCAAGGATATTTTTCCATTGATTTTTAGAGATAGTGGAAGAGAGAGGGAAAGACAGAGAGAAACATCTATGTGAGAGAAACACATTGATCGGTTGCCTTCTGCAGGAGCCCTGACCAGGGCCTGGGTCAGGGAGGAGCCTGCAACCAATGTATGTGTCCTTGACTGGAATCAAACCTGGACCCTTCGATCCACAGGCCGATGCTCTAACCACTAAGCAAAACCAGCGAGGGCCAGGCAGTAGTGGTTTTTAAAAACTCCCTAGGTTATTCTAATGTGCACCCAGATGGAGAGCCCTGCTATTTGTCCTGTGGACAGTGAGAGGAGCCAGAAACCAGTAGAGCCTGGAGCTACGAGCTCCAGCTTCCCAGAGAAGGCAGGCCACGCCTAGATCCCCTAAGGCTGTCAGGGGATGATGAGGCCAGCAGGGGTCCACCATAAATGAGCATTTCCAGCTGAGGAAACATTCAATTTCAAATTGTCATTTTTGTGTGTGGTTGTTTTGTTTTTCTGGCATTGGCTACATTTTCACTTAGAAACTTGATTCCTCATCTTAAATGTTCTTATTGACCCCTTAGGTTCAAGGATCTCCCTAGGCTTCATGCAAATATAATTCAAACATTATTTTATCTAATTTTTACTCTTTTTTATTTATTTCTACTCCAGCTTTAGTAGGCCCTCTAGAAAGCTTGCTTGAAATAATGACCAGAAAAAACAAGCCTCAGCATTTAGGTTGCACCATAGAAGCAGTCCCTGTATTATTAGTGATCGGCTGCTAAGACAGAACACGTTTAAGACTTCTCAGGGGCAAGGATGGATAGATCCCCAGCTCACAGCAGCTCTTCCGTCTGAGAGTGTGTCACTGTTTACGATTATTTTTTAGTTCAGACAATCCAGTTGACTCACCGATGAGTGTCATGAGTGCAGGGGAACTAAGGAATTTACACTAAGAGCATCTGTGAACTTGGCATTTTCACTCTCATAGCCTTTACTTCCTTTGGTAACAATGATGATAACAGCTGGACTTTATTGAATGTTGACATCACACCAGGTACTCTGTCAAGCCCTTTCCATGAATTATCTAATTTAATCCTCACTTCAATCGCTTGCACCCTCACTTGACAGATGAAAAAACTGTTGTACAGGATTAATAACTTAGCCAAGATCTAAATAACTATTAGAAGCAGAGCCTCTTATGTCAGAGTAGTTGACTTCCAGACCACACTTTTAACCATGGTGAGACACTGCCTGTGGTTGTCCCATCAAGTTGGGATGATGTGACCCTGTAACAACTTGTCCTTAAACCCCTTACCTCCTCCTCTTCCCTATCCAGATTACCCTACCCCACCCTATGTCTTATGATTTGTCACCTCATCTTTTCTTCTTCTCCCTCTGGCTTCCTTTCACCATCTCCCGATACTTGAACATTTATTCTGTTGCTCCTCTCCCACTTCTTATCTCCAGATGAATAGATGATAAATTAAATCATACTAAGATTTGGGGATTTGCTGAGTAATTTCTCTCAAGAGCAATTGCATTTGAAGAGAAACTCTGCAAGGAGGATAGTGCTTGTGAAGGTGATGTAAACTAGCCCAGGGCTCAGCAAACTACACCTGCAGTCCGGGCCCTGTTTTGGTAAAAAAAAAAAGTTGTTTGGGATAAAAGCTGTGCCCTTTTGTATCTTTGTTATTTATGATTACTTTGGTGTCACAGGGTAGAGTAGAGTAGTTGCCTCAGAGGTTGTATGGATCACAAAGCCTACTTGCTATTGGAGCTTTACAGAGAAACTTTGCCCACTCCTGAGTTCCTCTGTGGAGACGCCCTAGTCGGAACAGGGTGCATAGGTGCTCAAGAAAAGCCAGTGTCCTCTTCTGCAGGTTTCAGGTGTCTCCCTGCGGTGAGTTGTGGGCAGGTTCTGAAATCACCTTTGTTCACTCGTGGTGGGCGTAAGAGGCTGCAGTCCTGGCGGACTATCCATTTGCACTTTGGCAAGTAAAAGGATGACAGGGGTCCTCAGAGAAACAGAGCAATGCATTATTCATTTTGCAGAGAGCATTTCCTGGTATGCAAGCAGCAGGAAGCCCAGCCTGGAGGGAGCAGCCAGCAGTGGTGGGCTGGGCAGCAAGAGCCATGCCCCAGTGCCACAGATAGAAGAAGGGACTAGATTTCTCTTTCTAATTATTTTTCAAATAACAAAAACTGAAATTAGCCTTCAAGCACTTGAAATTTACTGTAGTATCTGCTTCTTTATGAGACTTGTTAAGGACCATTGTCCATCATGCAATCCTTGTTCTTCATGGATTGGGTGGGTGGGTGGGTATTGTGGACACAGACACAATCAAAAGGCTAGGCTGCAGAGGTACTTGCCACTGGCTCCATTCCAGGAACCCACTAGATGTAACCCCCACCCTCCCGCCACGAATTCTACTTTCTCTCATTTGTACTTATGCACCATTTTTTCCAGGGAATTCTTTTTCCCTTCCATGGGACACCTAAGTACTGGGATCTAGTCTTTTCTTCCAGGTGGTCCAGTTAGTTGGAATGTGATCCTGTACACCAAAAGGGTTGTGGGTTCCATTCCCAGTCAGGGTACATACCTAGGTTGCATGTATCGGAGGCAACCAATCGATGTTTCTCTCACATCTATTAAAAATTAATCCTGTTGTCCTAGCCTATGGCAGGCTTCCTGGGACAACTTCATTCCTGGGAGCAAGAGTGAGGGAGGAAGGCAGTGAGGCAGGGGGCAGGCAGGTGCGGACCAGCTGTGGAGCTGGCCTCCTCTCAGTGAGAAGGATCGCCTCATCTCAGGAGAGCATTTTCCAAGACGTTGTATGACTGGGTCTGGGAGAGTTGATTCTGAGGAGAAAAGTGGGGGAGAATTTATCTACGGGCTCCCGTCTTCCCTACCAGCCCCTGAAAGTTTCACTCATGAGCTCCTATGCCCCGTGCTTCCTGACTACAGGCACGGCCCTGACTGGGGTCCCACGAAGTCCCAGGGCTCCTAGGCACAGGGGTAGCCACTTGGTCGGCACTGTGTGGGTGCCCCTTGGCACCTTATTTCCTCACACACACTGGCTTCCCAGGTGAGCACCACCTGCAGCTCTGTAGTGAGACTTTCTCTAGAGGCAGGCGCATGCCTGTCCCATGTGCCAGGACTGGAGAGCTGGTGGCTAAACACTGCAGTGTCACTCCATTGGGTGAGCCAACTACAAAGCCTGTGCTGTGCATTCTCCCAGAGGCTTCTGGTGGCATGGAACCCTGCTCTCCACTGCAACACCCTCTCTTTAACACACCCTGCCTTGGCTTCCCTCTCCTCCCCACCCCACTCCCCGCTCCCTTATCAGTGCTTCTAGGATCGACTTTAAATTCTTATCTCAGCAGCTGTTTCTGGCAGAACCCAGCTGAAGACAACAGAGAGGCCCTGGAGGAGGTGCCACTGTGTGCTCTAGCTGAGTAGCTGCTCAGCTGCAGTGACAGCTGAGGTGGAAGTCAGGGAGCTGAGAGGACCTGAGGTGGGCGGACAGATGTCTGAGGGTGCTACACCTGGCAAGAGGACCCAGTTCACTGACTATAAGTGGCCCCAAGTACATTTACATTGTGCCCAGCACTGCCTGTGGATCCCTGCACCCACGCTTCACCATTGTGAACCACGCACTGTGATCATTGCCCACATTTTACAAATGAAAAACCTGAAGCTCAGAACAATGAAACAACCTGCCCAAGGCAATGTAATAAGAAAGGGCAGAGGCAGAACTAGGGCCCAAGCCAATCTGTATCGGAGCCTGTGCTGTATGTTCATGGTTAAGGTGGGTGCACTTTAACCATTGCTGATGGCAGGTGTATCATGACCTCATTTAATGCCAGGGTACAGGGCCTTCCAGGCAGCCTGTTCCATGCGAACGTGGGAGCGTGTGTGTGAGTGTGTCCGCATTGGGTGGTGGGAGCACAGGATCTGGGGGTTAACATGTAGAGACCCCTTTCCCTGCAGGGTGACTCAAAGCAATAACCTCCCACAGTCTGCAATCAAAGCAGGAGCTGGTGGCAGTCTCATGTCTGGCTTTAGGTCCTTTTCCAGGACCACAGGCTATTTTCAAATTAGACTCTAACTTACTGGCCATCAAACAGCACAAAGCAAAACAACTGTTTGATGAGTTAAGTGTAAATGAGTCAGAGGCACAGAGATTAAGTTTTCCCTCAAATACACATGGGTTAAAAGAAATTATAGTCTCCAGAGGCGCTGGCTCCCGAGACCCGAGTTTCTGCCGAGTCAGCACGTTGAGAAAGTTTCTGGCTGCCAAACCCCATGCGCCACTGGCATCCGTGCCTCAGCTTCTTGCTGAATCCAGGAGGAATCCATCTTTCTAAATCCTTGCTGTCCGTCAGACCCAGGAGCACAGAATCATTTCTGTGCAAATGATTCCTTGTTATAATTTGTTGTATCACCTCCTCACAGACTCAGGGATTTTCCTTCTTTTTTACACTATTCCCCATGTAGTATTTCAATATGTCTTTTTTCCTCCTCCGTCTCTCTCTGTGCCCAGAGTTAAAACAAGAGTGCGTGCCCTAGCCAGTTCCGCAGTGGTTAGAGCACCGGCCCACAAACCAAAGGGTCATTCATGGATTTGGTTTCCAGTCAAGGGCATGCATCTTGGTTTTAGGCACAACCCCCAGCCCCAGCTTGGGGCAAGTTCAGGAGGTAACCAATCGATGAGTGTCTTTCACATGAATCTCTCTCTCTCTCTGTCTCTCCCCATCCCTTCCACTCTCTTTAAAAATCAATGGAAAAATAGCCTTGGGTAAAGAACAACAACAAACATAAAAATCACAGGAGATGGTGACAGGGCTTTCTTGGAGGCTAGCCCCAGTCTCACCGTGCCTCTGGCAGTACATTCCTAACAGGTGCAGAGCAGGCAGGAGAAACGATAGCACCATGCAAAATGCAAGCAGACATAGAGACTGCATCGTATTTCTCCTGCTAGTGTCCCTCTGGGTTCCTGTGAAATCATCTTTGGGGACAATTACTATTATTTTACTTAAACAGAGACATCACTGTACATAGCATCCTCCAATCCCACTGTTAAGAACAAATGATTAGAAAAGGATGAGATGATTTGGAGTATCTAGGCGCTTCCCATCCCCAGATTTGGGGTAAAAATGTGTCCCCCATTGCAGGGTGGCTATGGAAGTGCAAGAGCAGGAGGACCGTCAGGGTGTCCTTGAATATTGCTGGCGGGGGCCAGCGACATGGCATTTGTAAGGAGCACACAGTCTGGCCGGTGTGAAGTCTAAGCACAGACTGGACCAGCTTGCCTGGATTTGCTCATTTGCAGGCAATTCCAGTTCCAAGGTGGGTGAAATGAACAATCCGGAGCCAGGAAAAAAAACTTCTTCTCTTTGCATTTCAATACCAATGGATACCGTTTCCAAGACTGAGCTACTGGCACCAGTCAACTCCTTTGCCTTTGGTGTGAGTGTTAATGAGCACCCAGACTACAGTTGTCTCTCAGGCCTTCTGCTCAGCATCAGATGATGCCTGGAAGTCCACCGGTAGAGCCTATGCCAACCCCACCTGCGGCATTCCCGAGGGCTTGTCTGCAGCGGCACTTCCCATTCTATTGATCCTGGAAGGTGGTTGGGTCTGAGTGTGGGGCAGAGTCCAGAAAACATGCACATCAACCTATCAAGTGTTCTGTTGGGTTTGGTGGCACACGCTGGCATAGAATTGTGCCCACTTAATGGTCTGCCCGCAGCCCATGAAAGGATTCTGAAGTGCAGCTTTCTCTGACGTGGAGCCGTCTGCGTGGAAACCTTGGTAAAGTTGAGCAGCAGATGGAAAACTCCATTGAACCTTTTATTGGCCATTTGTCACCTTTGAGTGTTGGCCAACACACTGAATTTGCAGCTAATTTATAATGATTTAAACAGCAGAAGGAGCAGCTGCACTTTGGTTTCTGATGCCCTTCCTCCAGGTTACTAGAGTTTCTTGAGCTGCTGTCTTTAACCCTGCGCAGCCTCTTCACCAGGTGCCACCAACTTTGGAGCTGTATCCAGCTGAGTTGATCTCTCTGCTTTTTCCTCTTTGAGGCTTGAGGTTTATACTTCTTTGTGATTATCATTATTTAATTGATAAGAAGAGGCTGCAAAGCATGAGACACGAATATTTTAAATATTTTAATACTTCTGCCTGCTTGGTTCTTCTCTGCTCGGATGCAGGGCCCCTTGCATTCTCCTTTGGGGTAACTGGGCTGGCCTTCTGCTCAGTCTGCAGGACGTGTCCTTGGAAGAGACTGTGGGAGGGCGGCTCATTCTGATTTATGAGGACATGACCTGGGATGGTGTGCCTCTGGAAAAATTCAGCTCTCTTACTGTCAGAATCTTCTAGAAGGAAATGATGAATATGAGGAATAGGGAGAACAGGCCAGCTCTTGGCTCTTTGGTCTCTCCTGGCTCTTCAATCCCATGCAGTCGAAGTGCCAAGTCTCCATTCCAGCTGCCGTGGACATGCTGGCTGGCTTAGTGCTTGAAGCCTTGTGAAAAGAGGCTCCTTGTTATCAAGTGAGAGTTACACGGTCCTTTCTGGGGTCAGTGTGCTGGACACTGCTAGGAAAGAGGAGGAAAACAGTATGAATTTAAACTTGCATGCCTGCCAACCACTAACCCAATCACTCACTATAGGAATATATGATTGTTGAAGTTGTGTAGATCATAAAAAGGCTCTATAGTTGTCACTCTAACAAACTCCAACTCAGGTTTCGGTATATTAATTCCTGCAAAACTCAGCTGCCTCCCGATTATTAGTCAAAAGACTTTGGACAGCATTGTGGATAAAAATTATAACAGAGTACATCAAACCCAATGATTTCTATAACATCTGGAGCGAAGCACATTGCGCGGGGACTAAAAAGCACATTCATCATGGGTGTTTGGGTTTGTTTTCTGTTTTTACAAAGAGAGGAAGTAAGAAATACCTTTCCTACAGGGATTTTTAGTTATCTGTCCCTGTGCTGAACTGGACACCTCACAGAAAAATTATAGCCTCAGTTTCTGTATTTACAGGCATTGATTCTCTTTATAGGCTTGATTAACATTTTGTTCTATAGTAACTTCACTTGGGGAGTTTATCCTACAGATAGAACTGCTCTGTGAAATAACATGTGCACACGGCTTACCATTCCAACATTATTTTATGAAAGTGGGAGACTGGAAACAACCAAAACATTCATCAGTGAGAGTAGACAGATTTATAATATATTCATACACTGAAGGCAGCTGTATAAAAGAACCAAAATGCTCTCAGTAAACAGAGATGGAAAGAGCCTCCAGGATCTTTGGTAGTAAGTCAGGCACAGAAGGTAGTGCACAGTGTATTATATTTTGACCCATGTAGTATGTGTACACACATAAAGAGACTTCGGGAGGGTGCACGAGACAGTAGGCTGATAGGGCAACACGAACAGAGAACACGGGAGAAAAGAACCCATGGCTTCTTAACCTCTGGGAATCTGGCTTTTGTAGCCACTGTTCTGAAGGAATTTTCCTTCCTGGCTCACATACTGTGTTCTAAATGCCAAACTCTCACCCTCCGTGGTGTCACCCCCCATGGTTGAGCATACACTCCTGTGGAACAAAGTCACTCCAGTGTAGTACAACCTGTAGTTCTGTTTCCCCCAATTCTGAGTGCCTGGGAATGCAGCTTACAGTGCATGAGCCTCAGCAGATACAGAGAGCAAAGAGAGGGAGTGTGTCTGAGTTCCTGCTATCTTTGCAGAGGATCTCTTTTAATCATTTCAATGGCCTATGACATGGGTGCCATTATTATCTCCATTTTCAGATGAGAAAATGGGAGTTCAGAGAACTTAACTGATTTGCCTATGTAACAAGGTCGAGACTTGAACTTCAGATGACTAGTCACTCATGCAAACTTGTGAGGGGTCTTGTGAGTGGGAAATACAGCAGGGTTTCCATTCATCCCTTTGTCTTTTCTTCCCCTCGAGGCTCCACTAGACTGTTTGTTCCACTACTCTGGCTGCTTACTTACTGGCTCCCTTCGCTGGCTCTTCTCCTCCTCCTGAAACAAGATTGAGCCCAGGGTCTTGCCCTTGCCCTCCTAGCTAACTTCCCTCTTTGGAAGAGTATCACTCACACCCTATGAGTTTACTTTCTAAGCCTGTGTCTGAATCTCCAAACAATTATTTCCACTTGCTTGAGGGACATTTTCACCTGGACATCTTGCTGGTACCTGAAGGCCAATATTTCCCAAGCTAAACGTATCCTCTTTCTGTTCATAATTTGGTTCTTCTTTTTCTTTTCATTTTCTAATAATACACTCCCCGAACTCCCTCTCCCTTACTCAAAATCTAGAGAAGGCTTTGATTGTTTTTTTCTTCCTTGCTTCCAGTTTCCAATGAGTACAATATTCTGCTATGTTGACTTCAACTGTCTTCATATAGCTCAGTCACTCATCACCTCTTTCCCCAGCACTCTCTTAACTGACATCCCACATCCAGTTTTGTTCCTCGCCTAACTGTGACCAATTATCTTCATACAGTGTGGCATGCACACTAAGATTTATGTGAGTTAGACTTTCAAATGCTATTGAAGAACACACTCAAAAAGACTTCCTAAATGGAAAGGCCAGGAGCACAAATTATTACAAAGTTGCCAATTCTCCTGAAATTAATCTATAAATATAATAGGGCCTCAATAAAAATACCAGCAGGGCTTTTTCATATGTTTTTGGTAACCAGGCAAGCTGACTTGAGAGTTTTCATGAAAAAATAAATATGCCAGAATATTCCAGGAAAATCCTGAAAAGGAGGAATGAAAAGGGAAAACTAATCATAAAAGATATTAATCCTATCTAATAAAAGGGCAATATGCAAATTAACCATCACTCTGGCACAAAGATGGTGGTGCCCATAGCCACAAGATGGTGGCACCCAGTCCCCTCAGCCCCAGCAGAGTCCCCCAGTCCTGGGGGGTAGGGTGGCTGCTGAGAGTGGGCAGTGTGAGTGGCCTTGTGGAATCCTGCCCTGGCCACAGAGGGCTTCTGGGCTGGAGAGAGCCGAGAATCCCAGGGAGTGGGCCTAAGCTGTCCAGACTCCCAGATTGGAGAGGGCTCCCACATTAGAGAGGGTGCAGGTTAGGCTGAGAGACCCACCCCTCCATGCATGGATTTTGTGCACCAGGCCTCTAGTATCATTATAAAGTGACTAGAGGCCCAATGCACAAAAATTGTACACTTATGGGGGAGGGTCCCTCAGTCTGGCCTGCACCCTCTTGCAGTCTGGGAGCCCTTAGAGATGTCTGACTGATGACTTGGCCTACTCCCCGTGGGGAGTGGGCCTAAGCCAGCAGTTGGACATCCTTAGTGCTGCAATGGAGGCGGGAGACCCTGGCTTATGGCTGAGAAGCCCTCCCCCTGTGGGGGAGTATTGACCAGCAGGGGGCAGCTCCTACATTGACTAGTTGTTCTGCTCTTTGGTCGATTTGCATATTAGCCTTTTATTATATAGGATATAATTAATAAAGGCTAATATCTGTACATGAATAAACAAGCAGTACAATAGTCAAAAATAGATTCATAAATTGGTCCCAATACTTTAATGATAATTTAGTATTGATAAAGGTTGCATATCTTAATCAGTGGGGGAACATCTACAATTCAATAAACGGTGTTGGAACAATTGGGTAGCCATCTGGAAAATAATATAGTTGTATTTCTCCTAACTCTTTACACCAAAATAAGTGCCAGATGGACTATCAACATGAAAATTAAACTAGCACGTTTTTAGGGAAAAATGAGGGAGAAATTTTAATGATCTTGGGGTGAAGAAGGTCTTAAATATGATAAAGTTTAAGAGACATAAAAGATGGATAAGTTTGGCTCTAAAAACCAAGCATTTCTGCATGGTAGAAAATATAAATCAAATCAAAAGACAAATCATAAACAGAGAAATATTGTTAACAAATATGTCAATCAAACAAAGGGTTAAATTTGTAAAAAAAAGAAAGAAAGAAAGAAAGAAAGAAAGAAAGAAAGACCTTTCACAAATCAATAAGAAAAAGATCAACAGTCCGACAGAAAAATCGGCAAAGGACAGGAGCAAATGCAGAGAGTAATCCTCCTTATCCCCAGAAGATACATTCTAAGACCCCCAGTGGATGCCTGAAACCATAGAACTTTCACCCTTTCACTTACAGGAAGCACTTACAGCTTTTCCTTGGCGTATTTGAGATTCCAGCATCACCACGATTGCACTTTCAGGCCATTATTAAGTAAAATATGGGTCACTTGAACACAGGCACTGCAATACCATTACAGTCAATCTGCTAACCAAGGAGCTACTAAGTGATGAATGGGCAGATGGCGTGTGCAGTGTGGATCCGCTGGACATAGGGATGATTCCCATCCAGAGTGGGAGGGAGAGGGACAGCTTGAGGTTTCATCACGCTACTCAAAATAGATGCATTAAAACTTACAAATTGTTTCTTTCTGGAATTTTCCTTATAATACTTTCAAATTGCAGTGACCCTGGAAAACAGAAACTGTGGAAAGTGAAACTGCAGAGATGGGGGATGCCTGGAACTCACCAAAGGAAACACAAATGGTGCTAAGACAGGTGAAAAAGATGCTAGGTTCCCACACAATAAGCAAAGGTAAATTGAAACTGCATTTCTCCATCCAATATCTAGAGTTTCTTAAAATGTATTTTTGACAACCTATATTTGACCAGGGTGCTTGGGAAACAGATATTAATAAATCTTTAAGGTATGTAAATTGATACAACCTCTAAAGAGGGCAATTTCAGAAAGTTTTTCAAAATTTAAAATGTGCCTATCCTTTCACACATCAATTTCATATTTAGGAATTTCCCCTACAATTATATCTAAACTTGTGCCTGAAGAAATATATAAGGATGTTCACAGGTGTACTGAGTGTAATAGCATCTTTTACCATCTCAAAAAAGAAATGAAACAAGACAAAACAAAGCAAAACATGAAACCTGCCACATTTAGCCTCTACTTAAATTTTTCTGATTGTTTCCCCCCAGCTATTGAAATTTCTGTCATCTGGCCCCAGCCTGCCTTTTCTGTCTGTACTTTACTTCTCTCTGTTATCCTTATACTAAGGGCCCGGTACACAAAAATTTGTGCATGGGTGGGGGGGGGGGCGCAGTTTCCTCAGCCTGGCCTGTGCCCTGTTGCAGTCTGGGACCCCTTGGGGGGATGTCCACCTTCTGGCTTAGGCCTGATCCTGTCTGTGATCACAGGCAGAGGGGCAGAAGCTGCCTCTCCATGATCTTAGGTGACTGCGATCACCAACAGGCGGTTTCTCCCCACACCTGCAATCACAGACATGTGGCTTCTTCAACTCCCGGCAGAAGCTAGCCTCAGGCACTGGAGCCAGTCTTCTCTGTCTGCCTTCTGAGTCTCCAACAGGCCTGGAGCTCCTGGCTCTGGCCTCCGCCATCTTTGTTGGGTTAATTTGCATACTTGCTCCTAATTAGTTGGTGGGTGTGGCTTGTGGGTGTAATGGAGTGAGGATCAATTTGCATATTACTCTTTTATTATATTAGATTGGGCCACATGAGCACATTATTTGCCCTGCACCTGCCCATCTCCTCTCTTTGTGCTGATCCCATTGCCTGACACAGTCTTCCTAGCCTTGCATCTTCCTCATCTGTGTAAACACTAACTCTCCTTTGTCGCATGCTACCTCTTTCTGAAGGTGTCCCTTGGTAATCCCTTGTTTCTAGTTGAAAATCTCTGCCTGCTCTGACTTTGACATGACTCCCTGTCACAGCAACTTGGGGGCAGTCTCTTGAAGAACAGCGATATTTTGATGTTCTCCCTTTGATGCAACTGCTTAATCTTAGGACACTGCTGGGACTTATGCAAGACACCATTAACTTACGTTTTCCCAAGAATGAAACTATTTTCATTGTTTGTTTCTAAGTAATAGGCACATACTCAAAAAAGTAGAAAAGCTAAAGTTTCACGCGCACACGTGTGTGCGTGTGCGTGTGTGTGTAACAGAATAAGGGAAAAGTAAATTTCCCAAAGTAGATTATTATTCTCAAAGAATATACATATTTAAAATTTTGACATATGTTCTCAAACTGTTCTGTGGAAAGACTCATAATTCATCCAACAATATTTATTGAGATCCTAATATGTGTTAAATACTGTGTGATAGATACTTAGGATACAGTAGTGAGCAACACCAGATTTGGTCCCTGTCCTAGTGGTGTCTGGTATGTTACTAATGAGAGATACAGAGAGGATTTGGCCTACTTGGGGAATTCAAGGATGACTTCTTGGAAGAAGTGACATTTCAGATAAGACCTGAAGGGTAAGTATGAGTTAACTAGACTAAAGAGGGATATAAGAGCTCTTTAGCCACAAACTGGGCAAATATTGCAGGAAAAGGAGTTGAAGAAGGCTTGTGTGGCTGGAGTGGAAGGTGAGGGGGAGCACAGTGTGAGATGAAGCTGGAGATGGGGTAGAGAGCCGTAGATGAATGTGTAGATATTGCGAAAGTTTTATTGTTATTGCAACCTCAAGCAGAGGTATAAGCAAGACTCAGGGATCATATTTGTGTTTTGAAAAGGTAACATTGGCTGAGTAGAGGGAACCAATAAACAAGAAAGAATGAATTCAGGTTGACAAGTTAGGAGGCTATTGTAGTAGTCCAAGTGACAGGTGATAGTAGCTTAAAGTAGTCTCAATGAGACAATACTAACAGAATAGTCAAGGCATAAATACAGAAAAGTGGGTGATTTTATGATTTTACCAATTAGTATCACAAGTGATATCATTGATTGCTTTTGTCTTTGTTAATCCAATGTGTGTGTAATATATATATATATATATATATATATATATATACACATATATATATACACACACATATATATATATACACATATATTATGTAATATGTCTTACATATAAATTTTTTTATTATTAGTGAGATTGGAGATATTTTATTATTTATTTGATCATATTTAGTTATTCTTTTGAATTATATATACATATCCATTGTCCATTTTCTTTTTGGGGTATATGTCCTTCTGTTCCAGGATGCTGTTCAAAATCCCACATTGCATTTCTTCCTTGTCTCCTCTTGTCAATGACAGTTTCTCAGGTGTATCTGTTTTTGTTAATGATTTGAATAAACCATTGTTATACTGAAGCAGGGAAGAGCTTGTTAAAACACCAACTGCAAAATCAAGGTAAGTTTAAAACCATTTTTTTTAAAGCAAATGACCATCTGTGATATATGTTGCAAATATTTTTCCAATATTTTAAAAACTTGTGTTTGTGTATATGTGTGTTTATGTGTGATACCACAGTCAATTAATTTTTTTGTTTATTATTTCTGGTTTTGCTATAATGCTGAAAAGTCACTCCATCCCAGTGGATAGAACTATTAAAATGAGTTATCTTCTACTACTTTTACAACCATACATTTCCAGGGTATATAAAGTAAGATTCAAAAGAGGCATCCTCACACTATTCCTTGTTTTCCCTGCCTTCAACTTCACCAGATGGGGCAATAAGAATCAGTAGTGAGGTGGCGCATGTGATATAAAACCAGCAATGTCAAAATGACAGTGTCATAGTGTCTTTCTCTGTTCTGAACTGCTTTGACTTTGTACTTAACTTGAGTGCTGACTAAAGCCTTCCTTGTATCAATGCTATTCTTTTATTGTCTTACCAGTCCTACCACATCATGAGCATCTTGAAGTAAGGAACCACTTTGATCTCATTTTGTGTAACCACCTATAGCTGGGTCTCTTTAACAGTCTCTGCCAACATAGCAGTTCAACATATCTATCCTCATGAGAAAACAAAACAAAACAAACTCTAAACACATTGATGAAAAAACTGATTTTCTCAAAAGTTTTCTGAGGTATTTATTAGAAGTGAGGATGCATCATAAATCATACAGCACAACAATCAAATTTCTACATCGGACAGTATTTTTGTTTACTTCTTTTTCCCTCTTCACAACCTTTCCAATGAGAGTAATGTCTACTCAGCAAAATAAAATCCTCCAAGTTAGGCTAATGAAGCTGTTTATTTTTCTTTGAACCTGCCTTAAGGGTTTCCAGTTCCTCTTATCATAGCTGTATCCCTTGATGAGTTTATCACAAAACTTTGTGTCTGACACAGAAGCAGTAAGTGCTTATGGGAATCAATGAAAGACGTAATCATGCTGTCCTGATACTGGACTTATGCAGTGACTTAGGTGGTATCTAGGAAGTAAAAGAGACTATTTTTTTTTCTAATTCTTCCTTGTTTTTATGGAGTCAGGATTCTATTGGGAACCACCTCTAGTTTTATGGGCTACCAGGCCCAGTTAATGATAATAAGGATCCATCTTAAATTCTTATGAAAGGGGCTTAGTTACTGAAGAAGCATTTTCTTAAATGGCCCCTCAGCACAGACACAGACGACAAGTGAGCAGATAGATGGTCTGGGTGAGTTGAAAATGTGGATATCACTGGTCTGTCCTGTGTGGCCTGCAAGATGCAGATCCACCTGGGGTAAAGCCTTTAGGCTAGTAGTCAATAGGTCCCAAATGGGAAGTTTTATCTCTTCCCTGAGGTGTGTGAAGGGAGGAGTTGAGACACTAATGCTACACTGGACAGAGAAAAATCTTGGTCCTAAAGAGGAAGCCATGTGCCCACAGGTGGGCAAACCAGATTAGAGGGGTTGGGAGGGTAGCTGCTTAGCTTCAGGTCACTTGATGCCCCATTTAGGGCGAGGTTAAGCACCAGGACACAAGATAGAGTTAAGTTCGTTATTATAGGACTGGAGCCTGAATTTTGGTCCAAATAATGGGGTCATTTCTTCTTTTTTCCTTCCCTCTTTCATTTCCTAATAGCCTCACTCTGCTCTGTGGGCCCTTCTGTCTTAATTTATTTCTAACAAGCTTACCTTAGGTGAACGTATTCTTGTGGGTGATGTGACTTCTAAAGAAATCACTTTCTCTTTCTCAGCCTCAGCTTCATCATCTGAAAAAAATGTAAGGAAGACCATGAGAGACACTGTGGGTAGAGCAACCAGCACCGCACCAGGCACCTAGTAGGTGCTACTGTGGTTCCCCTTAGAAGGAGCTGAGGCTGCCTCCAGATTTCAAGATGCCCCAGTTGTCTCAGGCTTTTGGATGGGGGATGCCTGGAGCAGCAGACACATCAGCAGCCTCGTTATTCCCTGATTCCTTGCCACATGAAAGTTCTCAGCAGTGAGATTTCTTGCCTGTTTTGAAAGGCTGGATGATGGCTCCCTGGTATCTCCTAAACTGCCACAGCCCGTGACTTACAGCTTCTGCTGACCCCTCTGCGGGGCAGGACAATGGGCTGGTGACAGCTGCGGGAACCATGGTAAAAAGCCAGCAGTCAAGGCTGCCACTGGGTTAATGACACTGTGGCGTTGGGGTGGCCGTCTTGAGGATTATAAAACAAGGAAAGAAAGAAAGAAAAACAAGGGAAAAAATCCCAAGCCCCAAAACAAAGACAGATGTTTTGACTTAGGAAAAGAGCATCAAGAGATAGCAGTTTAGAAATTTGTTTTTCTAAGAGCAAATAGATGGCACTTAATTGGTTTAATATAAAATAAATTGGAAGACATTTTACAATTACATCAAAATTAAGACAAAAACATAAATGAAAATCTGGTCCTCTCTACTTCTCCATTCCTGTCCTCATTTCCTCTCCCCTCCTCCAATACAATAAATGCCCTCCCTCCCCCTGAATTATCTCACGGGGCTCAGGGGGCTGGAACCGGTGCTGTGGGTGCTATAATCCATAAATGGGAAGCTTGGAAATCCCACCCCCCAGTTTATGCTGCTAAGTGTACTTGAATTTGACTGAGGCCCGCGGAGTCTGTTCATTTAAATGTGAGTGTAGCATGCTAATGACATCAGCGTCAGCGGAGACCCATTATCACTGGCATTTGTGGAATAGCATAAGGAGCCCAAGGCCCCATGGAATTCAGGACACATGGGTTTTAGTCTGAGTTGGCCCCTAATTGTTGAATGACTTTGGGAACTTCTCAACTTCTTGGGAACTCCACCCTCTACTGTCTCTTCCTTCTCTAATATTCAAAGTCTGTGCCTTGGGCAGAGCTGCAGTTTAGGGTTGTGAACCTCAGCAGCCCATCTGGACATAAGTCAGGGTTGAAGCTGGGCCTGTGCTCCCTTTCCATGGCTTTGTCTGCCCAGAGAGGGGCCACTGGCTGAGACCCTGGTAATGGGTCTGGTAAGGCTGGAGCAGAGACGAAGGAAAGGCAAGCATATTCTCGTGTTTCTTTAAATCTATCGTAAACCAAAAAATATCCTATGGACCATAAAAATCTCTCCATAAAAATCATTAAGTTAAATGTAAACTTTAAACTTGTCTGGCAATCAACAAGAATATACAGAAAACCTGAACCTTTCAGACTATAGCAGTAATTATTTTATTGACCTGAAAGATTAAAGCAAAGGAGGAAAATTGGCAATAGACGATGCTGAATGATTGTTGCCCTTTGTCTGGGAACTTTGAGGCAGGATGGGTGGTGAAGTTTTAGTACCCCAGGTGGGTCCCCACCATGAAGTTTCTTTCATCAGGTTTCTTTGGGATATAGCCCAAAGCTGTATTACTAGCACCCCCTTTTGTGGCCATATGACCAAATAAAAATGCTCTGTAAACTGTGAAAGGTGTTACAAAAGCAAGTGGTGCCTGAGTCCTGGAGCCCAGACTTCAGATCTCGCCTCCTGTTATATGCTCAGAGGTCCTGGACTTGGTAAATATTTGTTGAACAAATGAGTTAAATATTCTACAGATAATATCCATCCTTCCTTCTGAGAATACTCCTGATTATACTCAAGGATTGGGAGGCGGCAGGGATGCTCATTTACCCTTTTATTTGCAATTTAAAAACTGCCCTCAATGACTTTCTTGCATCCTATTTTGCTCAGGGAGTCTTATAGAAAAGGACTCCTGCCCTAGCTGGTTTGACTCAGTGGATAGAGATTGGCCTGCGGATTGAAGGGTCCTGGGTTCGATTCCGGTCAAGGGCACATGCTTGGGTTGCATGCTCGATCCCCAGGAGGACGTGGAGGAGGTAGCTGATCAATGACTCTCTCTCATCATTGATGTTTATATCTCTCTATCCCTCTCCCCCTCTGAAATCAATTAAAAAAAATTAAAAAAAAGAAAAGGACTCCTTTCATTGGGAAGCAGAACAGGGGAGATGCCATTGAAGATCCTTGCAAGGACCAAGATTCAAAGACTCATTGTGAACTCATTGGGGTTCTCCTAGTGACACCATGGGATTCTGTCACCTTGCTCACTGTCACCCTCCTCTGGTGGCCCCGTTGGGCTGACTCAGAATTCATGTCTACCCCTAGAAACTCAGACATCACTGGGTTTCTGTGATCTAGTCCTTGGAGTTTCCTTTCCCAAAACACATGTAAGACCATGGAAGGTACACTGATGTAGTCGTTTATGTTCCTCTTCACTCATTTAGTCAACAGGTATTATTGACCACTTATGAAATGCCAATCACTCTATGATTGAAGTTCCAGCCCTGAACAACACAGACCAGTCACTCCTCTTCTCATGGAACCTGAAGGTTAGTGGCTGGGGGACGGGCCCGGGCCCCAGTGGGCTGTGCTGTGTTGTGACCTGCCTCTACCTTCTGAGATTCCTTTACATTCTGAATAGCTAGTGGACTGGCATGCTGGTGCAGATGCCACACAGAGTTGGAGAACTGCTCCCAGCCATGCCTGCCTCCTCACATGTCCCTTCATCACCCTTGCACCTTCGCTCTCTCTCTATAGAAGTTGTTCAGTGCAAGTGGATTCGTTCTGATATCCACTGAAACTCTTCGGCTTGGGATGTAGGGATGACGTTCTGCCATCTTGTTCTCAAAGAGTGCCCTGGTAGGAACCTGGCTGCCTGGACATTTTCTTCTCTCTATAGAGCCCTGTATATAGTAGCTATGTGGTACTAGATCTCAGCTGTGCAATCAAGACTTTGAGGCCTTCTTCCAGGGTCATGATGAAGCAAGACTTTACTCTGCTATAGGAGCTCTGTGAAGATGGTTGGCCTCATGAAGTTGTGTCCCCTTTGTCTTGTTTTCCTACAAAAAGCTTTCAGGGAAGGTGTGGTCCCCACTAAGACTCCTTGCTGTCTTGAACTGTAAGAATGTATGTAGTGAGACACCACCCAAACCCCCAAGGAGCTCTGATAAAAGGAGCTGTCAACTCCAATGGTTGGGTTCCCCTCAGGGGTTCTGTGTGGTGGAGTATTTTACCACAAATCTGGGATGGTTCCAGCCAAATTGTCAACTTCATATTTCAGGAGTCTTGAACAGATTTTCCCTGGTCATCTGAACTAGTTTGAGCACCTGGCTCCATGCCTTACCTCACTCCCAGGAAGCTTGAGTCATTTGGTCAAAGATTTGGGAACTCCAAGAGGTTATTTAGTCAACTACCAAAATAAACAATTCCTTGAGGTCACTTAAAATCCATTAGAATAAGGTGAGTTTATAAATACAGAAAATAATACAAATAAGAAATTGATATTTGGCATTGAGAGACCATGGGAGAGTGAAAATTTCCCATAAGTTTTGCCTTTGCCATAACAAGAATTTGTCTTGTCGGGCTCTGCCTATTTCGTCCTGTCCAGTTGCCTGGTTATGTATACACTGCCCTCTCTGTAGCGAGAATGAGGAGGAAGACTGGTTTTGCAAGGAATGTTAGGCCATTAAACCAAACAAAGCCCTATCCTGCGGTAGGGCAGGGGGCTTTGTTCTGAGCCCAAAACCTAGGCACACCTGGGGAGAGGGTGTATATTTTCAAATCAGTAAACTCGAGGGGCAGTTATAAAGCAAGGTTCTTGCATGTTACCAGTGCTCTGGATTTGGGATTTTGGACACCCCAGAGACCTTGTGTGTTACTAAAACTGTGATTTCTCCACCTCTTCAAAGCGTCGCTTAGTTTTTTGGTCTTTCTGCAACAAGAACACTGCTTCCCTTTTTCCCTCTTCCCACCCCTCCCTGAAAACGGGAAAGCAAACAACCAAGACTCACAGGAACAACGCTAAAAACTACAAAACATTAATGGAATAGTCACTCGAAATGAGATTTTTAAAGAGGCACTTTAAATGCAGCAAAGATTTTAGCACTGACATCAATGTTCCTGTAAGCAGAAAATAAAATCTACAAATAAAGTTTTGTTGGAGGGTGTATCATTTTATTTCATTAATATTCACATTCCGGACTCAAATATGCAATGGTGGAAAACTTCATGAGGCAATTTTGTTGTTAGGAAAGAAACAGCAGCCCCAGAGCAGCTTAATAAACATTCAAAGCACCATCCACACTGGGCACAGGTGTCCTCCAATTGCTGCCTGAGCTGATGTGTAGTGAGTTAGAGCTCCAAGCGTCATTATCATTTGTGTTCTGGCTTTGCCTCCCACGTGCCACTGGAATGAAATTGGCCAATTTGTCCCGGCTTTGTTTCTGGGGACAACCCTGTCTCCGGGATCCTCCTAGTCATAGACCTATCTCCCAGTTTACCATATTTATGGTAAAAATGACACTCCTCCCACCCCCACCCTCCTTCCCCCCTTCCCCCTCTTTCCACCTTCCGACTGTTCAAGGGCAGGTTAACCCTGAAGAAAGGTGTTGAGAGTCTCCTGGTCCACTTCTTTGTTTGATGTGGCCTCTCACAGCTGAGCACTGGGAAGGCCTTTAAACCTCGACTCAGTGACCTTCTCTGAGCAGGTGTAAGGTGGTGGGACAATGTACATCCCCATCCACAACCTGGAGAGTGTGAATTTTGGATAAACTGGTCTGGCCTTGGAGAGAATTTATTGGGCTCTAGGAAATGACAGTGCTTTGCTACTTACAAAAAACAAACATACGCTCTGTGTTATTCAGCCTTCATGTTGGCATTCCCGCTATCCCCGGAGGCACCGAGAAGTGGCTTTACAGGCTTCCAACACGGGGCTCTTGTTCCCAAGCGCAGTGTTACTCCTCTAATTCTACAGCTGCCTCTACATTAAGTTCCTTCAGGTCATGTGGGGGGTAGGTCTGCAGAGGGAACATCCATATTGGAGATCCATGTAGAAACCCGAGGGAAAACCAAGGGTTTCAGCAAAATGCATTTGCATGGGAAGGAATCCTAGAGGCAGGCCAAGGGGGAAGGCACACAAATTGCAGCTGAGAAACCGGGGGAAGTGACTGACCCAGATAAGCAGGGTTTGGTTTAATTTCTCGATTCTGATTGTTTAATTCCTGGGCCATTTGCTGTCAGGTCTGCACAATCGATTGGCCTAAGGAGATAAGAGACCTGTTGAGATTAATGTCAGGAAGAAAACCCAGCACTCTCTGCGGTGAAAGTGTCCGCTTTTCTCAGCAAGTAAGCTGAGAAAGCAGAGCAAAGAGGTGCTGATGGTTCCACTGCATTCCACCCGACTGGACAAAACTCTGGATCTCCCAAACCCGGTCCCCACCTCTCTCCCCACCTGCTGGGTGGGAATGAGGAGGAAGTGAACTCATGTGAAAAGAGCACTGTGAACCCAGAGCCGCTGCATGAGGAGGGCACAACCCTGGGCTTGTTGAAGGCCAAGGACTTGTCTGTAACCTCGAGGAGCTGAAGGACAGAGTGGTTCAGAGCACAGGCCTCCGTGACTGATTTTGTGGGATCACATCTAATGATGCCACTCTACATTGCACAAGGGCCTTAGCCACTCTGAGTCTCAGTTTCCTCCTCCCTAAAATGGGAATAATAGGACGGATGTGTAGGTCAGGTGAGTAACATGTTATTTGCAACAGTGCTTGGAAGTAGTGTAGTATCCTCATGATCACCATTATTGTATGTTTGTTGTGATGGCCTAACCAGGTTCCATTTATCCATATTCTTCTGTTTCAGCAGCTCTAAACTGAACTGAACTCCAGATCTAAAGAATCAGAATCTCTGTGCTAGTAATCTGCATTTTAATAAATGTCCCTGGCAGGTCTGGAAAACACTTGAGCCAGTTGCTCATCTGGGCCCTGGAACCGATTTAGGATGACTTCCACCTCTTAGGCCTACTTCACCCTTCCTTGGCTACTCTACCTGCTGGCCACACCTTCCTTTGTGACCGGGAAGCATTCTGTTTTCTCATCCTGTGTGAGGAAGTGCTGGTTTCCTCCGGGAATGTGTGGACTTTCCTGCACCTTGGCCATGATCAGCTTTCCTTCTCCTCCCATGGCCAAGCCCTCCCCAATTGGCCATATACCATGGTAGGCATTTTTTCTTCTTTGAGGCCTTCTCTCTCTTTCCCCTTGTCCAGCAGAATTTCTCATGCAGCAGAGTTAGCGATGACCATCTTCTCCATAGACCTGTCTCCCTGCTCACCTGCAATGCCCTTTCAGTTGGTAACTGGACTCTGATGGTGAGAAACTAAGGAGCTGTGACCCCTGTGTCACCAGCTGGTGTCTCCTCACCCAGTAGTGGTGGGTGTGGCTGAGGAGCGGATATTATTCTCCCAGAGGCAGATCTTGCACTTACTCTCAGACTTGCGGTACTGATCCTCCACACCCCATTTAAGTCCTTGCCTTGCATTGGGCCTAGTTCCCCAGAATTACTCTGTTGTCACTTTGCTCTCTCCACCATCACTGCCCACACGGGATGTGGGTTCTGTCTATTGCCTTTGCTCAAGGTCTGAAACAGCCAGATGCAACCACCACCTTGGTCTGGCCGGCCTAGGGTCCCTGCTAAGCTGCCAGCGGGAGAGAATTTTGAGTCTAGATTGTGAGTTCCATGGTGATAAGGATGTCAGAGAGGAGTCTTGGGGTCACAGACCAACCTCAAATGGCAGACATCCTTGGAAACATGGAACTGACTAAGGGCAGCCGAGGGACAGACATTCCTGGTGTTTCTGCTGCTGCTTCTGCATCTCCTGGGGTTCACCACATACTTATTTAGATCTGTTGCTTGACTAGCTTTGTTATCAGAGTCTGTCTCCCTCTTCCCAGCCCTCCCTTTCCTCTAACCTCTGACATAAAGGGGGTGAGGTACAGAGGCAGGGGGTGGGGTAGGGTGTGTAATATTTCATACCCCATCATGGGGCAAGGAAGCCCCCACATATGGGAGCCATGGCTGGGGAGGGTCCGTTGTCTTCCCACATTATCACTTCTCCAAGGGCAGGGAGAGGGCAGTGAGAAAGCACGATGGTGGTGTTTATACACCAGGACTATTGGCTAACTTCTTCTTGTACAGATTCTATTCTTTCTCCAATAATCAAAGCTGACTTTTTGTAAGAAAAAATACATGACTTGCTCTTATACTTATTCTTTTGTTAGCAAATATTCACTGAGAATGTGCTCTACCTGGGCCCTTGGGGGAGAGGCACTGAGTAGAAGCCTGGGAAAGTGTATGAGATAAGCCTTTGGCTGACACAGCACCTGAGGATGGGTAGGCCTCAGAGAACAGATCTTAAATGGAATCAGGCAACTCTGGTGAAGGTGCTATAAAGAAACTATGTAAAGGTCAGAAACTTTCTTGACTGCAGTGCTTAGGGGAGGTATCAAGGTTGAGATAGGACTTGAGGTGACTTTAAAGGACAGGTGTTCATATCCCCTGCCAGGTGAGGTTGGACACGAGTTGGCCTGAGTAGATATAGGGAGCTGGGAGGGTTCTGGCATATTTGGGAAGTGAATGTTGTTTAGTTTGACTGAAGCCTACCATTCCTAAAGGAAGTCCTATATAATAAAAGCCTAATATGCAAATCGACCAAATGGTGGAATGACTGGCAGAATGACTGGTGGAATGACTGGAGGAATGACCGGTTGCTATGATGTGCATTGACCACCAGGGGAAGACACTCAATGCAGGAGCTGTCCCTAGCCTGCAGGTCCCAAGCCAGCTAAGGTGGGTGCCAGCCCCCCCCCATCACCCTGCTGGTCATCCTGCAGATCAGCCCTGATTGCTGGCCAGGCCTAGGGACCCTACCCATGCCTTGAATTCTGTGCACCAGGTCTCTAGCAGTTATGGTAGCTAAAAGTCTGGAAAAGTTGGCCAAAGCAAGGCAGTAGAAGGCCTTAAATACAAGACAGGGATTTCAACTAGATTTGGTCAGATAGGTAACAGATGGATGAGTGAACACGGCAACAAATTTTGCTTTAAAAAATGGAATGTTACCTTCTAGATCTGGAACACCATTAATAAAAAGGTTTGGGAGGAAAAGGGTGGTAGCAGTGTGAGTACAAAGGAAAAGATGAGATATTGCTGATGGCCCTGGTGAACATGTACCATGGAGGAGAGCCCAGGCTGGCTAGACACAATTCTCATGGGAAAGAAAATCAGAGATGAGTGAATACTTTCTTTTAAATCCTTCATGATGTGTTGGATGAGGGAAAAGGTATCCAGGTTCACTATTCCCTGGATCATTCATTAACTTTGTTTGGCCTTATTTCATTCACTAGCTATTTCTTCTTTTTAAAAAAAAATTATTGAATTTATTGGGTTGACATTGGTAATAAAATTATGTAGATTCCAGGTATATAATTCTGTAATATAGCATCTGTATATTGTGTTGTGTGCTCACCACCTCAAGTCAAGTCTCCTTCTATCACCATATACACCTCAGCCTGGCCTGTGCCCTCTCACAGACCAGGAGCCCTGGGGGGATGTCTGACCCCAATCCCCATCACCCTGCTGCTGCTGCTGGTGGCCTCCCTCTGTAGAGGTGACCAGTGGGAAGATCAGGGATGGCACTGGCCAGTGAGCGGCCGGCCCTGCCTACGATCGCTCCTTTGCCACTGCTAGTTGCCACTCCCCATCCCCCCCATCACCATCCCCTCCCTCTGCCTGTTGGCACCCACCTTTGCTGGCCTGGCACTGCCCACTCACTGGCCCCATCCCCCAAATGTTCAGCTGTTTGGTCAATTTGCATATTAGGCTTTTATTATATAGGATAATTCTCTCCAGGTCCATTCATGTTGTCACAAAGGGTAAAATTTCTTTCATTTTATGGTCAAATAGTATTCCATTGTGCAAATGTACCAAAGCTTTTTTAATCCACTCATCTACTAATGCAGCAGCACTTGGGGTGCTTCCAAATCTTGGCAATTATAAATAGAGCTGCAAAAGATATAAGGGTGCATATATTTCTTCAAATTAGTGTTTCAGGTTTTGTCAGACTATTCCCAGAAGTGGAATCACTGGGTCATAAGGCAGTTCCATTTTTAATTATTTGAGGCAACTCCACACTGCTTCCCACAGGGGCTGCACCAATCTGCATCTTCACCAACAGTGCACCAGGACTCCTTTTTCTATACGTCCTCATCAACACTTCTGTTTGTTGATTGTAGCCATTTTGACAGATATGAGGTATATCTCATTGAAGTTTAAATTTGCATTTCTCTGATGATTAGTGGTATTGAGCATCTTTTCATATGTCTTTTCATCAGTATGTCCTCTTTGGAGAAGTATCTATTACAATTGTATTAAAGGAAAATAAAATACTTGGAAGTAAATTTAACCAAGGATGTAAAAGACTTGTACTCAGAAAATTATAAGATGCTGAAGAAAGAAACTGAAAAAGATAGAATGCTCAAGGGTTTGCCCATTTTTTAATTGGATGGATTATTTATTCATTTATTTATTTGGTGTTGAGTTGTGTAGGTTACTTATAATTTTTGGATATTAATCCCTTATCAGATGTATTTTGGGTGAATATTTTCCCCTATTCAGTGGGTTGTTTTTCAATTTGTTGATGATTTACTTTGCTGTGCAAAACCTTTTTAGTTTGATGCAGTCCCATTCAATTATTTTTCTTTTGTTTCCCTTGCCCAAAAGGATATATCAGAAAAAATAATGCTATTAGAAACATTGGGATTTTACTGCCTATTGTTTTCTTCTAGGATTTTTATGGTTTTGAGTCTAACATTTATGTCTTTAATTCACTTTAAGATTATTCTTGTGTATGGTGTAAGAAGGTGGTCTAGTTTCATTATTTTGGACATATTTGTCCAATTTTTCCAATACCATTTATTAAAGAGACTGTCTTTTCTGCACAGTATGTTCTTGACACCTTTTGTCAAATATTAATTGGCTATAAAGACATGGGCTTGTTTCTGGGCTCTCTGTTCTGCTCCTTTGGTGTATATGTCTGTTTTGTTTACTAGAGCCTTATAGTATCCTATATAATAAGTGGGTAATATGTAAATTGACCCTAACAGTAGAACCACTGGGAATGACTGGTCACTGTGACACACACTGACCACCAGGGGGCAGACGCTCAATGCAGGAACTGCCCCCTGGTGGTCAGTGCACTCCCACAGGGGGTGCTCTTCTCAGCCACAAGCCAGGCTGATGGCTGCCAATATAGTAGTGGTGGTGGGAGCCTCTCCCACGTCCTCAGCAGCACTAAGGATGTCCGACTGCAGCTTAGGTCCAATCCCCCCAGGGAGCGGACCTAAGCCAGCAGATGGACATCCCTCGAGGGGTCCCAGACTGTGAGAGGGCACAGGCTGGGCAGAGGGACTCCCCCCTCCTGAGTGCACAAATTTTTGTGTACTGGGGCTCTAGTAGTTTAATATCAGATAGTGTGAATCCCCCAACTTTGTTCTTTCTCAAGATTGCTATGGCTATTTGGGGTATTCTGTGGTTCCATATAAATTTTTGGAATATTTGTTCTAGTTCTATGAAATATACCATTAGTATCTTGATAGGAATTACATTGAATCTGTCGATTGCTTTGGGTAGTATGGACATTTTAATGATGTTAATTCTTCCTATCCATGAACATGGTATATGCTTCCACTTACTTGTAAATTCTTCAATTATTTCTTTAGTGTCTTATAATTTTCTGAGTATAGGTCTTTCACATCTTTGGTTAAATTTATTTCTAGGTATTTTATTTTCCTTTGATACAATTATAGTGAGATTATTTTCTTAGTTTCCCTTTCTGATAGTTCATTATTGGTATATAAAAATACAACTAATTTCTGGATCTTTATTTTGTATCTTGCTACTTTACTGAATTCATTTACCAGTTCTAGTAGTTTTTCTATGGAATCTTTAAGGTTCTTAATATACAGTATCATGTCATCTACAAATAATGACAGTTTTACTTCTTAATTTGAATGCCTTTTATTTCTTCTTCTTGTCTGATTCCTATGGCTAAAACTTCCAGTACTATTTTGAATAACAGTGGTCAAAGCAGACATCCCTGTCTTGTTCTTGATCTTAAGGGAGACACTTTTCGTTTTTGCCCATTGAGTATGCATTGGGTATGGGTTTGTCATATATGGCCTTTATTATGTGAAGTATGTTCCCTCTATTTCCACTTTGCTGAGATTTTTTATCATAAATGGATGCTCCAGAATCTCAGTCACCACTTGTGAGAATGAGGCCAGCCCTTTTCATGTCTCTGCTTTTCCTACCAGTCTTGATGTGGCTTCTTTAGTAAGTCCTTGATTATAAAACTTCTCTTTTTCTAGTCTTCAGTTCATTACTCAGGTTGCTTGCTCTCTATTTTAGTTGTAGTTCCAGGTTGATCCTAAGAAGAGATGAGTGTGACATTTACTTTCTCTGCTGCCATCTTGAATCTCAGTGGCTATTTCTTTTGACTTTATGATGGACTATATATAAAGTCACAAAAATGAGTGAGAGTCCTTGCATTCTCTCTCTCTCTCTCTCTCTCTCTCTCTCTCTCTCTCTCTCTCTTTCTCTCTCTCTCTTCAGTTTCTCTCAGCTTTTGAGGATGATCAGAGGAGTCCAAAATAACTACAGAATGGGGTCAGAAAGAGGACAGAAGCCATGGTGTGGGACTGAAAGGCAGATCTGTGCTGTACTTAGGGAAAAGAGTTGAGGAGAATCTTTGTGGGAGATATGACATTTTAGCCAGATGGAGTAAATCAATAGGTAGACATAGAAGAAGTGAGAGTGGCATTCCTGGTGAGAGTAAAGGTGAGGAGATAGAGAGCAAGGGGCAAGTTTGGAACACGTTACATGGTCCTGTTCTAAAGCTATAGAGGATGAACATAACCTTGTTTATAGTTAGGATTTTGTTTTGTTT